>NDXB01018508.1:0-24644 GCA_002631895.1 Agapornis roseicollis
AGAGAGAGAGAAAGAGAGAGAGAGAGAAAGAGAGAGAGAGAGAAAGAGAGAGAGAGAGAAAGACGCGAACAATAAAGAAATCGGTCTCAACTAGGGCCTCCAGGAGTCAATTTTTTTCAAAATGGATTAGGATTGGCATCTTTTGGATTAAAATGTTGAAAAGTCTTGAATCAAAAGTGTTTGGCTTTTTTTACCTTTGATATGTAATTTATTCTCTTTAATCAAAGCTGAAATCTGTGCCCCACATCTTAATTAAAAAGCAACACAACTTCAGAGCAGAGGCATAATTAAAGAACTTCTGCTTCTATGAATAAACCTCTTCACAATGTCTATTTTAAAAGAAATAGTCTCACTCATCTAAGCACTCTTTAAATCCAAGAAGAGGACAAAATGAATAAATATACGTAAGATATTACCTCTCGTATCTGGATTTATCCATGAAGTTGCACAATGTATTTTTAATGGACAGCCATTGAACACCTTTGAAAAGCAAGCACCCATCTGTAGAAGTAAAAACAATTAAAAATATACTTACGAAAAACAAAAAAGTGGCATTCCCAATAGGAATCATTTATGTAAAGTGGCAACAAAAAGTTACAATAGTTTCCTTTGACATGTGGAAAATAACCTCACACACACAAGTTGACTAAGTCATTTTAAGGGATTTTTAAGTAATTTTTTTCCCTTGTGCATAAGACCTTTCTGAACAAACATACCAGGTTAGCATTTTTGAATTAGCCTTTAAATTAAATATCTTAAATTGTATGCGCTTAATTTAAGTTGGCAAACCTGAAAAAGGTTCCTTAATTTTGTGACTTCAGAAAGTCTCAGAGAAACTTTATTCTTGCCATATTTCACACATTCAAAATAAAACTCTAGGTCATACAACAATTGAAATCTTTGTCTTAGAGTCTCTGTTACTTGTTTTAAGTTAACTTATTTTCAATACTGACTGTTTTCCAAAGGGAAACCTCTGGTAGATGATCTCACTCTTTGTTCAGTATAACCCTAATAAATTCCATTTGCCTATTAAGTGTCTTGCACAGTGTAATATAATCAGCCTGTCCATCTTTCTGCTAGTGAAGCATAAGCATTTACTTGTGGCATTTATAAGAATACTTAATAAATTTCCTTCAAGATGACAGAAAAGGAAAAGCCAGGGCTTCCTTTCTTCCCCTCAAACATCAACAATCATCCATCCTATTTTGGTAAGAAAAAAAAGCTGACCCACAGCACTGTTGGTGAAAGAGAGCAATGCAGCAGTGCACAACAATTAGTTCAGTGAAATACTACATTTTATCGAACACTGGCCATATATAAGAAGCAGTCATAGGTAACAGTTGCCATCCTCGATATAAGCAGGTATCACCTCTATGCAAAGCTATATAGTCTGCAGCTGCAGAATGGCGATGTTTTCACTTTGTACTAATACTTCGATAATAAATATCAATCTGTAAACTGAATTAACCAACAGCTTTCATGTTAACATTTGGACAAGTTGGGTTTTTTTAATCAACCTGTTCTCTAATAAGAAAGTCTGCGCACACTTCAGTTACTTTTGAACATGTGCACTTTGAAGAGGAAATTAACCCTTTAAAATGAACAGCAGCAGAAACAGGACCCTTCTTTGTGCTTCAGACATGTCTCATTCTTGCATCACTATAATGAAATCCATGACTTTGTCTATATATGCTTAAATGAGAGAAGGATCAAATTCATTAAGGTAATCAGCAAACCTGGAAAACCAGGAAGACTCCATTACACAAAGACAATGGGGAAGACTTCCACACTACCAGTACCACTGCAGAAGTCTTGAGTATCAAGGCAAGGAGCTGGTACATACAGAGAGAAGTCCAGTAATCCCAACGGCCTGGGAGAAAAAACCCTTCCTTACCCAAATTTTCATTATTTGGCAACTGATGGAGACAGCAGGCAGAGTGGAAAAAGTAAGTGCCAAATCAATACTTAACAGAACGGTTAGAAAGTTTGTTATACCTAACAGGTGGGGTGTGATGAGGGAAGAGGAAGAGAGGGCTGAGTTTCTAGCCTGGGCACCATCAGAACCAGAGAATGTCTGCACTACAAAGATGCATGAATGTGCAGAGAGCAGTCCAATACCCAGACTCATTTGATCAGCTTTAGAAGTTTCCTATTTTAGTCAGTCTCTTTTTACAGCTTCATTATATTTGCAACTCAAGTCATTTTATGATAGCCTGTCCCTGAAGCTTGTGGGAAAAGAGCAACATATATGACTATTTTGAGCTATTTATTTTGTACCCTTTTTCTCATTCCAGTCACTAAATCTATCTTACCTCCCTCTTATGATGATGATTTGGTTCTTGTCAATGCTAGGAGTGCTTCCAAATTTCTATCACCACTAGTTTCAAGTACACACTCCTAGGCCATGTGTTTAGTTTTAATATTTAGTTTATTAAAACAGGATTGACCTACAAACAATGCTAAACATGCCAAGAATTCAGAGCGCTGGAACAACCCTGTGTATTTATGCAACAGTTTACAGTTTTAAGGAACAGAAGCATAACATCTACCTTAACCTGTCCTCTTTCTCTAAAACAGTTAGGAAGCAAAAAAGTATCATTTGCACTTACACAGCTTTGTACCAATTTTATTGTCTATGTAAAGATGAGAAACCAACCTGGCTCATTGGCAATGTAGCAAAAAGTTTTGTTGAAGATCAGATGAATTCTCTATTTGGTGCACGGCATGACTATATGAATGCATGGTCCAGCACACAAGGAAGAAAGTGGAGGGCAAGAAACAAATGGTGAAGAGGAAGTAAAAACTGGCCCTTTTGATCACAGAGCTGGCTACAAGCGCAGTGATAAGGCCACACAGATATTACGATGAAATTCTAGTTTGCTTTATGTTATGAAAGTGCACATAGATGCCTGCAATAGTTTCAAGCTCTAAGAAATGTATGAACCCTATCTTCAGAAGTTTTGAAGCCTAGAGCTGCACAGCATAAGCTTTGAGCTGTCTGTAGTATCCAAGAGGCATAAACTCCTCAGATCAGCAAGCACCCTCAATACTGAAAGAACTTCTGACAGTCGCAAAACTCTCATTCATCACTTCTTCATGAAGAAGCTAATAAAAACCCTTCTGAAGTTACTTCAAAAGTACAAAGCCAAGGGTGATTTCTGAAATACTGTGCCTGTGGCTTAACATTCCCAAGAGATACTGCCTTTTATAATTAAAAGAAGCCCCTACAAACATCCAGAAAATGCACTCTCTCAGCTTTAATAAGAAAACATGTCCTGCTTCCAACATGCATTTGTGTGACTCATTAATACTCACGTGTACTTTAGGTGTGGGAGGAAGGCCATTACTGATTGGTTTCTAGAAAACAGAAATGAAAAAGTGTGTTTACACTCACATGCACACATATGCATGAAAAATGCACATTTCCATACTACAGCATAACCAAAATACAAGTCTAAAGTTTTTTTTAGAATGTTCTTAAAAGCATTTAGTAATTATATTAGGAGAAAATAGAAAGCCAGTGCTTATATTTACATAAAACAGATATAAAACCCTCCTTGCAGATTTTTAAGACAATAGAGTTATGCTGTATGTTTCTAGACTTCGATAACTGGAAGGCACAAGGCACCTATTGGGACACTGCTGGGCCACATGTATGAGATATGAAAGTCATGGCTGACCTTTGGCAACACTCCCATTGTTGAGGTTGGGCTACAGACCTTGCTTCCAACCAACACTTCCATATTTCTGTATGAGTTTCCTAACCACATCCTCTAGTGACCACACAGCACCATCTACCAGATCATTTGCTTTCATTAAAACCTCTACTACAATTCCCTAGTATCTCCTCACTGCATGTCTGCATAGCCTATTGTGCAACACTTTCACATTACAATGATGCCTGAAAGAATGCCATTTGCAGCAATACAAAGTTTAAGCAACACTGCAGCAACTGCTCTGTTATTCACTATTACAAGCATCTATCAATTAGTACTAGACCCACACTTTCCTATATTTGCATCAATTTCTTAATAGAAATATGCTTCCAAAGAAATGTATTTTACAGGTTAACACAGGAAATTTCCAACACACCATTTCAAATGTGATGCTCAAATCAGTTCAGGAAATCATGGTTTCCAAAGTACTTCCTTAAACCAAAACAAAACCACCCACAATGTTTCTGCTCTATTTTCTCTTCACTTCTTTCAAAAGGGTGACATTTCCAACTTCATCCTTAGAAGAAACCACCAAAGACTATTGTTCCATGTTAAGTTTAATCTGATCTAACTACAAATGCCCCACACTCTCCTAATCCCACATTCATTCCCGCTTTTGCTTTTGCATCATAGTAATACAGTGCCACGCTGGAAGCTACTTGCTGCTTTGATGGAAAAACTCACTTGGAAGAGGAGAAAGGGATGCAGAAATACTCCCTTTCCTCTGCTCACAGCTGGATCAGATTACACTTGGAGTGAAACTGCTTTCTCTCCATGAGTGCAACTTCACATGACTGTATGTAGCTCAAGTTGGACACTAAACCCAACCTGGTAAACCCTGAAACCCAGAGCTCCAGAGGCCAGAAGACAACAGCTTGCATATCTGGCCCCTTAATCTACATTTCTCCCTCTTTTCTTTTTCCCCTGACACCAAAACGCCTGCATGCCTACACCTGGGATAAGAGAAGGACTCATTTGACAACCCCGATTCAGTTCCTTTCCCAGGGCCAGCCAAATCCTCCAGCAAGCCATCAGGTGGCAGCATATTCCTTAATTTACTTACTTGCTTAAACGGTCACTGCTCATTACAACCCATTACATCTCCCTTACAGGATCCTGCTCTCATTACATCTCAAGTATGTGAATACAAGCAAGTAAATCTTACATACCCGTGATGATGTTAGTTTTTAATGAAAATTAAATACTGATTCAAACTTCATTTTAAGACTATCACAGCTAGATTAGCAACTGGGCTTTGATTCAAAGTAAACAAAATGTCATCCATCCAGCATAATTTCTATACTACAGTGTATATTTTTTATTGCATATGTAAAACAGTTGAGACTTTTAAATAAGACCCAGAAGCTTAAATACTTACCAGTATTTCCTTCTTTTCTCTCCTTGAAAAATTAGTGTCTCTAACTTCACTCTGTTGATGTGGTGATCCCTCTCGTTCACCATTTAATTGTACATAACTGACTCCATTACCTAGAAAGATTCATATTTTAAAATGTGTTCTACCTTCAACTCAGAGTAGGTTAGCCTCAAAACAATTCTGAAAGGCCACAATTTCCACTTGTGTCAGAACATGTTCCAGTACACTAATTTATGAAGCATATATGTCTCTACATGCACATAAAATCATCTATAAAGAACATTCAATTTCAGTCCATGGCTTTTGGCAATTAACATAACTAACGTGGACATAGAAAGGGATGCAGTCACAGTTATGAGGAAAACAATATTTAACATATCTAAAGTAAAACTTGACTAAAGCTTCAAATTACTGATCCTTTATAAATAGCCTCAAGACATTTCTTAGCACTAGATGCTTAAGCATTACAGTGAAATCTGTAACACATCAACTGCAGTACTAAATACATAGCAAGGAAGAGCTAGCAAGGTATCAAGTAAGATTCAGACATTAAGTTTGCTTAAAACAAGCCAGTTCAGAGCAACTCTCAGAGCATCAGACTTTAACACACATAAAAGGAACAGCCTGAGAAAACAATAAACACAATCCCCTGCTGTCCTACCCAACTCAGTTCATTATAAACAAATGCAAACTTTGAAAGCAAAACTCCATTACTGATGTATCAAACAACAACCTCAGTTGACACACAGAGCCAGAATCTGAAACCTACAAACAGGAACACTTTTTATTCCCTGTGACAACCACAATACTCTACATTATAAGCCTGTTGCTTAGAAAAGCAGTTGTGTCACCAACAGTGTCAGCAGGAATGGTATCGGTACCTTTACTAGAAGGTACATTTGTCTTTCAAGTCAAATTGAGCTCAAGCATGCTTGCTTTATGCATCTTGGCTTTTGTGCATTTTATTTTTTACTCGCCCCCTGCAGAAAAATTACATTACTGTAATTCTGCATATGCACACCATCGCTGAGGATGCAGAAAGAAAATAATGTAAGATTATTTAAGAAATATTTGTATACTTCTTGCTGTCACTCTTATTACCTAAAACACTAGATTTCTGCGGAGGTAACCGAGGGGGTGGTGGCCTGGGTGGAACCTGAGATGTAGATTTTGCTGGACTCTCTGATATGGGGCATCTCTTGATTGTTCCTTGGTTATCGTTTTCAGAAGAATGAGTTTCTTGGGGGATAAAGATGGATTTAGGCTAAAAAAGACAAGAGTAATAATAAAAACATAATGAAAAAAAGTATTCAAAGCACCCAAGCTCCTTCCTTCTCACTGATAAAAAAGTCACATGCAATACTTGGGTCCTCAAATTTTCACAAGTAAATTGGTAAAGCAACATGTTCTACCATGCAAATGTTTCAAAAACAAACCAGAAGGAAACACACAGTAATAAGGAAAACCTTGTTATCAACAAAGGGCAAATTAAAAATCATAATATTTCAGTCATGCATTAAATAATTACTGGCCATGTGGAAATGTCACTGTTTATGAATACAGATAACCAAACCAGAAACTAGAGGAACAGAGGATACAGCTAGAACTTTGTGTAAAGAATCCCAAACAACGGATGTACCCACAAAGGGCAACATTGTTTAGAAACCTGATGCACTAATGCTGCTTGCAAAGCCCTTTTGAGCTATGCAAAGATAGTGGAGGGTAAGTAAGCAAACCTGCAATTTTTGGCTGAAGAACTAACAGCCAGACAAAAGAAATACAGTTCTTTTTATTTTTGTTCACATTAAGGTAACTTTGGTGTAGAGAAGATTCACTTACTCTTCAAGTGACAGCATGCAAAACCTAATCTGATCCAGACATGCCCCTGAAGATTACCATTCAGACAGCAAAAGTTAGCAAGCAGATGCTTTACTCAGCAGCTCTTTAGTCATGGCTCAAGTGAGAGAACTATCAATACAGTCATTTAGACACTTCTGCATTCATATACAGTGGCCTATCTGGCAACAAAATCCCCCTCACTTACCTTTGGAGGTAAAGGAGGTGGCACTTTAGGTTTCATAGTAGCACTACAAAGAAAAGAACAAAAAAAGTTGTTATCCAGTGCAGCTTCTTGAACCTTACAGCGTGGTGTTCAAGATACACAATTTTATAAAAATAACAGGGTTTTATAAGTGACATACAATTAAACACCATTCACTTGCCATTAGCACTATTATATCCAAATAACTGCACCACAAATACTTTCGAACATTTTGTTATTGTTGTGCATACCACAGATACTATCCAAAATAAAACTATCACAGATCATCTCTAGAGAGCCCAAAGCAACATGAACTGATCTGCTGAAGATGCACATACTTGTGGGGAAAACAAGTAGGAAGATGCAGAGCAAACCTGATATTTACTCTGCTGAGAGAAGAAGAATCAGGGTATCAGTGAGCTTTTCTAAAGGGCCATCTGTAGGTATATAGGGCAAAGGGGAGCTACAAGAAAACTGATGAGTATCATTCCCGACTTCATCAGAACAGCTTTACACATGAATGCAAAATCCATACACAATGGACAGTTATCCCACTGTCTGGGTTCGGGGTGTGTGTGTGTGTGTGTGTGTGTGTGTTCTTCCATGAGTTTCTTTTAGAGAAATTTTGCAAAAGACAACTTTTTTAATGCAAGAACAATTCCATAGCTTGGCTTAACAGTACAAGGTATCAGCAGGAAAACAAGAAAACTGAAGCATCAGGATTATCCTTCCTCTACTGGTTCCGCGTTTTAGAACATAGACTATGCCTCATTTAATAAAATGTAAAAAAAAAAAAAAATCCTAAATTTCTAAACGTTGGGTTTTCAGAAACTCCCACACTGCCCTGTTTCCAAATCATTTCCATTGAATTTCCTAATTATTTCAATTGACTACATTAGGCATACAGCTGCGAAAACCTGATGTTCTTCTGGACATTCTTGCGCAGTATTTCCCTTCTTTTTAAATTATGTTCCAAAGTGTAGGGAAAACAGCCAACTAGTAACACATCTGCTTGTTTACAGATCAACAACTTGTCTCCTTTGCTGAATTCTTCTCAGGAGTTTCTGTCCTGGCATCTTGTCAGTGTCATCCACTTCAGCCGCTATAGTGGTGGAAATTATCTTCTCTCCATAACATCAGGACCAAGCTTAAGTCCTCAGTTGTGTGTGTCCAAGCTCCAGTTGTATTTTCTCTCATATTTTCCCCCTGCATCTCTGACAGCCACCACAGTGTTACTGGGCAGCCAGATGTGTGAAAAAAAAAAAAAAAAAAAAAAAAAAAACCAAACATATTTTCAAAATATTGCCAACATTGAGTACTGAATTAAAAATCAGTGTAATAACTCTGTAATCACAAAGTCCACATTGTATGNGTGTGAAAAAAAAAAAAAAAAAAGGAAAAAAGCCAACAATTTGGCATAAATGTAACAGATGTTTGTACAATGGAGCATGCTCTGGTTTCAACAGCAAGGTTTACATGCAGTTTGTCACCACTGATCACGCAGAGCACTGCCCCCACAATTTCTGCTTTCCCAGCTTCCATAACCAGAGAGATCAAGCACCATCAGCTTTGCTGCACATGAAAGAAAAAAAATATCAAAACAACAAGGATTATTAAAATAGGAGAATTTTGTATTGTTCCTCGGAGCACGTGGATTCTCCGCTATGAATCACACAGCTTCAGGCAGTGAAGAGTCATGCAGTGGCATCAGTTTGGACTGGAGGGCATACAGCAGCTTCATTGTTTTTGTTCTGGATCTGATGGATGTCACATGTAGTCTTCAACTGCAGCACCATCTCACAGAATATAAATCAAACAAAAGCCTTGTACCTTCAGTGGACTCCACAAAAAGATATCCAAGACAAAGCTGATGAACCAGCGTATTGCAACAGATATTTGGGCTCAAGCAGATACCAAGAGGAAAGGCACAGATGCAGAATCTGTCTGATCCAAGGCTGAAACACTTAAGGCTTGCCCCTGTGCTTACAGGAAAATGCGGTGCCCTCTCTGTAGGACAAGAGTATCTAGGATGAAATACAGAAGCAGCAAAAAACACCCAGACTTTCTGGAAGACCACAGGTGACTGTCCTTAAAGTCAGATGGATTAGAACCTCTCCAGAAGCTATCAGGTTCTTTCTTGCTTGACCTGAAAAAGAAAACCCACAGCGACAGACGCAGCTAAAGCCAACGCTGTTTAAAATTCTGATGGAGCTCATGCAAGGAACAAGGATCTCAAAGCACTGGACAAAGAAATCAATGCAAGCCCTTGAAGACATCAAGGATCAAGAAGTTCCAAGCCCTAGAACATTACTGATGTTGATGATACTGGCTGCAAACACAGCAAGAAGGTGGGGCGCATGGGGAACCAAGCAAAAATGAATGGACATAGGGATGGACGTCCAGAGATTAGTACGGATGGAGGAATCAAGCTGACATGGTTTGGAGCAGTGCAGATATCCAGAGCATTTTCACTGAAGGCCATCAAAGTGGAGCTGCAAGTATGGAGCTACTGGGGACCATTACATCCTGCAGTGCAGGAAGCCCGAGTTATTACTACCAAGGTCTACCCAGCTATGAGCAAAGCAGGTTCACAGCTTGGTCCAAATGCAGTAGAGCAAATCAGTGAGTAGCTAATCATCGAACTCTTCCTCTCAAAAAAAGGACATGGCAGCTTCGTATTATCAATGAACTGCACCATCATGCCCATAAGCAACTGCTTCATAATGAAATATGAAGAACTAGAGGAATTAGGAAAAGAATTAAGCCTGCTAGAAACCGAATAAAAATCATTTTTGCTTCTATAAATATACTTGTGTCAAATAGCAAACATATTTGTGTTTTGAGAAGCTGATCATTAAACAATGCAAGTTTAACATGCTTGTAAGCTAGATGATATCAGACAGTATCAGTAGCTTTACCTTTTTTGAAGGAGGCTGCCCCTCATGCTCATTTCAGTGATAAAAACGACTGCCTTTGTTATAAAAGAGCAGCAGTAAAATAACTGGAGGGAAAAAGAGTTATTTGGTTCTCTGTAGGAGACAGATGCCAGCAACAGATAACACATGTTTTACAGGTTTCTGGTATGAAGCAACAGCTTTCAAAATTATCCATTAACAGAAAGTAAACAAGAACTCTGTCTCAACAGCATCTTTCTTTCTTGTCTTTACATCAGATTTGTTTAGGAATGTAGACTTCCATATACTGGCTCTGAATTTTAAATTGTTTCAGCTCTCATGTGTCAACCAAAATGAGCCCAATACTAATCCTTCAGCATAAGCATAATTAATTTAACACGTGGCTATTGATACTGCCTTTGTAGTCACATAACCCTTGCTCTGTGGTAAGGGAGCCAGCTCTATTACAAAATCAAGCACCCACACAAGCATCCTCCTAGCTGAAAATGTAGACAGAACAAAATCATCTAGAGAAGACAGTTATGCATGCACTTTATGTATTTTTAATGAGCTTTATTTTAATATACTAGTTACAAAGATGACACCAGCACAGGGACCAGAAGAAGTGGCTCAATGTATACCAAGATTTTGTTCAATAATAAGAAAAGGACAGTTGTATCAAGCAAGGAACAGATTGCTTCCCCCTGATTTATCACAAGTTTATCAGCAGAAGAAGAAAACATTCAGTAATGTAATCTAGGATTAACATTAAATGCCTACCTTAAAAAAATGCTGTAGAAGATGAAGTATCCTGAACTATTAGGGACAGAGCAATTCAGCTTGCAACAAACAAACATTCATCTCATTCAAGAATCAGCTTTTACACATATAATTTTTACAAGAAAAAAAGACTTACTGTTTAGCATCATCATCTGCATCATCATCATCTTCTAAATGTGCCACATGTCCCCTAAGAAAATGAACAAGGTACGACAGCTGAGTTGCACTAAAGTTACTTGGCTACTGTAAAAATTCTGAGCTCAAAGGCTGCTACCTCTTTTACAGAATTCAACTGTCTTTTAGCTTTTTATCATTATCCTTTAAAGCACAGCTGCAATCCAAACAACTAAGCCTCTCCTATACCCTCTCGGCAAGTACAGGCACAAACAAGAACTAGTTGTGACAGACATAAGAAATCAACACAACCAACTCTGAAACACACAAGAGGGGAAAAAAAAAAAATCAATTACCGCTGATGCAGTTCTTCTTCAACTGATTTTAAGAGACTCCTTCAGCATTAAATAAGAATAAGAACACAGTTTAATTGTGGCACACAAACTTAATTATCAAAAGTCAGGGCAAATGCCCCTATGATTCTATCAGTAAATAGTCTGAAGCATGGTACTTCAGCTGGCTTTCAGAATATACATCAAACATCCACACACAAATGAACATAACTACTTCTAGTTAGTATGTTTTTACATAACACATTTTCATATGCATTTATTAATGTATTGCTGTTAACTTATTAATGTATTGCTGTTAACAACAGATCCTTGTACTGTAGAATATGGACAGTCTTAAAATGATCCCATTTAAAACAAATCCACACTGTCTGAGAAAATCATAGTCTTTAAGAAAAAAAAAAAAAGATCAGACTGACTAAAGGATTAAACTATTAGCAGTGTTCATGGCCAGGTTGGATGAAGCATTGGGTGGCATGATTTAGTGTGAGGTGTCCCTGCTTATGGCAGGGGGGTTGGAACTAGATGATCTTAAGGTCCTTTCCAACCCTAACTATTCTATGATTCTATGATTCTACTATTGGTATAAATGAATTCTTTCCTAGTTATTTTTATAACATTCTGAACTCTTCAGTTCTGTGCCTCTGAAAATGCAGACAGGAAGGAATAGCAGGCAAAACACAGGGATAAAAACCAACAGCATTTCGGAAGGTATCAGTATCCATATTTTCCCCAACTAAAACACTGCATGCAAGCATCATGTTCTATGCCTAGATTTTCAATATTTTTAAAATATGACTTAATGTAACAACGCAAAGCTGGGCATCCTAATTCTGACATGCATAAATGTAATTAAGAAGTTGGGTTGAAAAGAAAAATTACATGGAAAATTATTTCATATTTAATAAATAAACCAAAATTATTAAATAATTAATAAAACAAAATTATTAAATGCCTACACACAAAGTTAAAGGTCTTTGCTGTCGGAGATAAGTTTTATTTTTTAAAACATCTATAACTGAATGTTCCTAGTGCCCTACAACACAAAGAAGAGCACAAAGCAATGTCAAAGAGCAACACTGGTAGCTCACAGATGGGGTAAAATTCTACTCTGTGGGACCTACCATGCAGAACATTTTGTTAACAAGTAGACCAAGATAAGAAATAGCTTTTAAAGGGAAGCTTACAGCACCATAGAAACAATATGGCCAACATAGCCTCTAAAGACTAAAAAGTATTGTAACTCTGTATCGTTTGAATTACTATTATTTTAGATATAAATCCTGATTTTGGAATTTTATCTGATATAAGCAAGCTTGACATTTTACTACGTCCAGTTCAGCTAATATATTTAATACATTTGCTATTTTTGTATTAAAATAGTCTTAAATGAATTATAGAAAGAAAATTATGTTCCTTACTCACTTATTTCCACCCAAGAAGTAGTCACACTGAGGACCATGACCATATTCTAGCTGTAGATCCTAGAAACATAAGAGAACCAATTTTTTAAGACGAACAGCATCAAACGTACACCGTGTCATGCTGCTGTTATCCCCTCTACCACACCTGAGGTACCAAACAAGCTCCTTCTTTCAGCCTTCCCATCCCTAACACCACTCTCAGGCCCATCACACCAAAGAATCTTCTCTCTGCCAGTTTGCTGCATCTCTAATTCCTTTTAAAACTCTGACTGTAGCCCCTTCTTTGGACACACAGATCCTCTGCTCAAAGTCACTTACAAAAAAGGAAACAAAGCAACTACATAAATAATACAACACCACAGATACAGGTTGGGCAGAGAAGAGATTCAGAGCAGCGCCACAGAGAAGGACTTGGGGGTGGTAGTCTATGAGAACATGAACATGAGCCGGCTTCAGTGTGTGCTTGCAGCCCAGAAAGCAACCATATCCTGGGCATTGTGTGCAGTTCTGGTGTCCTCAACATAAAAAGGACATGGAGCTGTTGGAACAAGTCCAGAGGAGGCCACGAGGATGATCAGGGGACTGGAGCATCTCCTGTATCAAGACAGGCTGAGAAAGCTGGGGCTGTTNAGCATCTCCTAAGACAGGCTGAGAAAGCTGGGGCTGTTCAGCCTGGGGAAGAGAAGGCTGCGTGGAGACCTCATAGCAGCCTTCCAGTATCTGAAGGGGGCCTATAGGGATGCTGGGGAGGGGCTCTTCATTAGGGACTGTAGTGACAGGACAAGGAGTAATGGGTTCAAACTTAAACAGCGGAAGTTTAGACTGGATATAAGGAAGAAATTCTTTACTGGAATGGGTTGGTGAGGGAAGTCATGAATGCTCCATCCCTAGTGGTGTTCCAGGTGGGGTTGAACAGAGCCTTGGGTGCCATGGTTTAGTGTGAGGTGTCCCTGCCCATAGCAGGGGGGTTGGAACTTGGTGATCTTAAGTTCCTTTCCAACCCTAACTAGTCTATGATTCTAAAAAAAATACAGGAAAAAATTCCACTACAAACCCTGAACCAAACACAAAGGACTTTGCGATCTACCAGACCCTGTACAGAACTCTGCCATCCCTCACTGGCACATTGTAGTATTCATTTCAAATATGGAGTAGTTCTGGAAGCAAGCCTGAAATGCCTTTAGCACATCAGGACGTGTAACAACTAAGCAGAGAGGACAGTAAAAGTGGGTTTTATAGCTCTAGAGTATGTATTTTAAGGATAATTATATATGCTCTCATGTATGTTTTAGGATCACCTTTTGTATCAAAAAGAGAAATGTAGTACCAACAGCAAAGTCAAGCACTCAATCATGGAGCATGGGCTACTTAAAGAAGTGGCAATTCAACAGACACCACATAGCATAGAAATCTAATGCATTAACAGAAATACAGGGACCATACTGAAGCACCATCAAATCTGCATCTGCCAGAAGGATACTGCTATGATTAAAGAGTATTTTTTTGTTCAAGTGCATCACAAAAGGAAAAATCTGGGCATAAATTTGCTCCCAAAATACTGACTATATTCACAAGGAGAAATAAATTATTGAGCAACTAAGTTAGTGATAATGGAGCAACACTGCTCCTTTCCAGAAAACAGTTTAAAGGTCTCCAACATCTTCTGTTGAAAAGGCCTCTTTCAGCTGCAGCCTATATCAAAAGTATGCTGCACTTCAGAAAGATGCCCAGATATCCAAGCTACAAGACTAATAAGCTTGGGTTAGATGACAGCTACTCATGAAGCCTTTTAAAAGGGCATTTCTTAAAAACAAGGAAAAGTCTCACACTAAAATTACCAGTGCTCCAAGCTGACGAAGCAGAAACCACCACAGCTTTCAGCTCCAGACTAAAGGGCACTTTAACACAAAGCCATGAGTATTGTTTTCTGCTCAGCAAGGAGTTCCGGGTTGTTAACTGCATCCTCAATTCTACTCTGTAAAGCTAAGTAGTAGTTTCCACATGGGTGTTTCTACCGCAGCTGCCAGTAGCATTTCATCGCTTCAGTGACTTTCCACATTTTTCCAAGACAAGTGAGACTGTGGAAAAAAACTGTCTGTAACTGATAATTACTTGATGTAAAAAAATACATAGATCAGAGGGTTGAATAAAAATTGCAAAGGCAAACCCCATGCTGGCATTTCCTGAACCATAGAGACTGGCTTTTCAATCCTTGTAACAACTTCATTAAACATCTTCCTTCCAGAATAAAACAACCTCCCTTCCCCATCCACTTCTATGGGTCTGACTCACAAGGATCACCTGACTTTCCCTCTAGACATCTGTCAGTGGAGTCAGAAAGTTAGGTGACAGAAAAGAATGGCTTGCAAGTGATGTGCTGGTAAGGAAGAAAGCTCACTCCTCTCCAGAAGCATGTGCAGGGCTCTGAGAGGTGCAGGGATCAGCCCTCAGTCATGGATACTTTTGATCCCTCCTGCTATCCTTATCTCCCTTCATCACAGTTCATCCTCCTCCTATGCCCCAAACAAGTTCTCTACTCCTGCTCCAAACAAGTCTCCTTCCCTCAAGAAGGCCATCTGCAACTTCAGTCTTTATCATCCCCAGTATCTGTCACCTTAGGCAGTTAATTCTCTTCTGCAGGTCCTCAGCACCACAAAAGAAACCACAAATTTAACTTTCTTTACTGTAAGTCCTTGCATCACTTCTACACAATCTCAAAAGCTTCTACATGTAGGCACAGGTATCTTGAGGATTCAAGCTCTAGACCAGAAAACAAGACTGGAATCATAAGATGTCATCAGACTCACAAACAAGGAGGTTAAACAGGTTTTGTGTAGGAGGACATCCCAACAAAGCTGGAAGTCTGTTGAGAGAAATTATCCCCCATCAGAATAACTAAATCTGAGATTTTCACCTTGAAGTGACAAGGTTTGTATGTTCTATGTGTTGTAAAATCACATTAATCAAAGTGAGAAATGAAGATCTTACACTGGGTAGAGCCTAAAATGTCTGTATGTTTTCATCTGCACACTGTGCAATCTGCATCTATATATACTGTACAACAATGACAAAAAAGTAATAAGAAACCCTTCACAAAATGTAAAGAGCCTTCATCTGTCAGGCTTTTTATACCTCACTGGGCTTTTCTTTATGAAAAATGACATCTGCCAGGATTACTTATCCTTAAATGCTTTAAAAGAACAAAAGCTTTGTTTTGATTCAATTCCCTACTGTGCTGTTTATTAGCATTTATTTGACTATGATCCTAACTGGATATGAATTTTTTTGCCTTTAGTAGCATGTTAGTGTTCTTCAAAGCCCTTCAAATACTGCTGGTTTTCACTCCAAATGTGGTGAAGTAATCCACTGCTAGGGAAATTCCTTCTACTCCAAATATATCCATATAATTTTATAAATCTTCTAGCTACATATGTGATACAAAACCCATGACTAAATACTGCATACATCCTGCAAAGCCTCCAGTGTGCTGTTATGCTTTATCAAAACAACCAATAAAACTAGAGTTTTTTAAAGCCAAACATAAAGGTATTTTTCAACAAAACAGAAATCTTACCAGTTACAGATTCCCACTGGGAAGAACAGATTAACATTAATTACTAAATGATGCAACAACTGGCTTAATAGAAAGCTGTTACCTGACCTGCATACCTAAAGTAACCCAACAACTTTATGAACCTACATTAATATTTAACATACATACAATGCTGATGAGTTAACTAAAACACTTCAGATGAGACATCAACACTGAACAAATCTGAGTGACTAGACAGATATTTTCCAAGAGAATCTCAAGATTACAGCCAGTCAGAATGAGAAGAGGTCAGTAAATCGTGGTGTTAAATCAGAGATGCAACCCAGATTATTCACTTTCAGCCTAAGGTTATCAATGACCTACTCCTGAAGCAGCACAAGGATGTACAAGACAGTGCTATTTGCTAGCAATGATCACTTTGGAAAAAAAGGTAATACAGAGAATAATTACCAGTTCTCCTCAAAAACCTGGGCAACATGAAATGAAGAACTCATGTAGAAAGGCAAATCACACCTTCAGATAAACCATATGTGCAAAGCAATCAATGACTAAAAACAGCATAAAGATTTTCTTGAAGACAAATTTGGTGGCAAGGCCATGCCATGAAACAAATTCCCCAGGAATTATCAAATCTACACCACCTTCTGCAGTGTAAGTTTCAAAACCTGCTTTTTCTGCAGAATTTTATGATGAATTGTTACTGTACTTTTGACAGTCTTATGCTCCCAATTTCCTCTGTAGGGCTGAGCTGTACTCAAAGTCTATTTCTAGGTATTCTGTCCTTATAAAAACAAACAAACAAAAAACCCAAAGGTGAATGTATACAGTGAACCAGCAATTCACAGACACTTCCTAGATCTGCTGGTCCTGACATTGTGTGAGAAACAAGATCATTTGAAGTGACAAAATTAAGACTTTAAAACCAGAAACTGCTGAGGAAGTAACTCTGAATTTCAAAGAATATAAATCACCGTTGGACTACTAACATATCAAACAAGGAGGCACATACACATCTCTATTTCTTTTCTCTGTAAAATGATTAAACCATTCCTAACAGACTGCTTCATAAAACAGGATGTAAAATTAGGCTCTAAAATTAACCTAATGCATATGCTATACTTTCAATGCCTTTATTTCAATTAAAAGTGCATTCTTGAGTTTCTTCGGATAGCCCAACACATCAGAAATAGCAAGTTACATTCTATTTTTTTAAATACAGTATTTGCTAAATACAATTCTTCCCTAATGACTGACAGGTTTTACTGCATTACCGCTACACAACCACTGTTCCCCTCTTCCTTTCAGGTTTGGTTTGTTTGGGGTTTTTTTCCCCATAGAGTTTTTCATTATACCAATTCTCTATGCATTTTGTCTATTAATGTCTACTCAGCACAAACAGCACTATTTCATACCCATATACTGGAACACTATATAAGTAGATATGGTAAGGCCTCAATGCAATAGGCAACTATATACAACATTTTTAAACTGCCTCCTAGTAATAAAATTGAGTATCTCATTTCCTCAATTACTTTTACAAAGCAGAAAATACCCAAAACATACAGGGAAGGAAAGTATGAGCAAAACCCATATTCCAACCCTTAAGTACTTTTCCACCATTTCCAATTATTTTCTTCTGATCATAAGAACCATGAATCACTTTATTACCTAAATGTGAATAATGTTCTCTCTGAAATTCAGCATTGATGGCTAACTTAACTCTAGAAATATGCTGCAACTAAGTAGGACAGGAGTCTTCATAGCTTGTGACAAAGGAACAAAATACGTATGCATGTATGGTGAAAAGAAAATATACTTGAACCAAAGAAAAAGGCTACTGAGCAAAGTATTCTATCACCTGTATCAGTCTTTAATTTCATCTTTTCCTACCAATGTTTTAGTTCTTCTGCCCCAAGTAATTCACTAATACAGAATAGCTATGCTGAAACATTATTGTGTTCCTGAAACTAATTGTTACTAAATACTATTACACATTATTAAACCCAGAACATATTTATAACCCAAAGCAAAAAACAACCATAACCAAATTATTTAAACAGGACCAAATGTATAAACACATCTGACAAACACAACAGCGTAGATTGCACAATAACTGCAACCCTTGTATTGAATCCTTTACTAAAATGAATGCTAAATTCATAACTGAACAGAACCGTAGGTCAGAACCTGAGACATCAAATCCAAGTTCTGTTCAGCTCCTCTGTCACTTTCCAAAACTGTAAAGCTCAACACTTTTCACTGTGTGCTGAACACGCCAAGCTAAATTAAATAAAATCCAACCCACAAAGATTTAATTTTTTCCCTACTACAAGTTAAAAAGTCACTGGCTATAGTGTTAAAAATCAGTGAGCATGATGCAGACTAGCAGCAGGTGTAATGCATCCAAGGCGCTGAGGTAGCTGGCCAACATTATCATGATACCACTCTAACACCTGAAAAGAAAAAAGTAGCCTGCCAGCCAGAGGAACCTCAACAAGCTGAAGGAGTAGGCAACACAAACCTATAGAGTTTAACACAGTCAAGTGAAAAGCCCTGCAGCTAGGACAGACCAACCACATATACAAGAGAAAGCTTGTTCAGTGCTGTCCTGGTCCACAACAGAAGAATGAATCACCTACTAAATGTTTCTTCTAATTTCCAGAAAGATTGGGTTTTACTGGAAGAATCTCACAGTGAAGCACTAGCACCAAATTGGAATTACCTTCTTTGATTCACAATGAGCACTTGTAGCTGGGAAGAAAGCACTGAAACACAGGAAGTGCTGTAGGTTGGCTTTAAAAATGCACTCATGATCGTGTAACGGTACAAGCTTTATCAAAGTAATTTTTCAAGAGTGTACTGAACAGAAGAATGCACTAAGGCAAAAAAGAGTGTACACAAAAGAGTGTACTGGGGCAAAAGAAAGATGGAAAAGGACAATCCAGTTAGGAGACATGTTCACATTTCTCTCTTGGACCCACAGATACTAGGCTAGCAAGATTATGTGACAACATGGTAAGTAACCTGAAAAAGACAGATTATAAATGTTAAACTCAGAAGAAGAAACCAAAAGCAAACCAAACTGAATAACCATAACCACACTCCCAAAGGCAGAGGAATTGCACAGGATGGAGATGATCCCATCGCATACAGAGAGATCTAAGCTACGGAACTCAAAACAATTTGTGAAACATTTTTATAATCAAGCAATACAGGAAATTCCTTTCAAGAATGGGGAAGACAATGTAAGCAGATTCAGCTCACACCAAGCCAAATGATGCCAAAACAAACAAAAGCTCCACAACAAATCACATACAAAAGACATTCCCCAAACAAACCAGTTTTTCATTTTCCCCTCAGTGAACTTGTATTACATCTCAAAAATCAAAGTAAGTTTGCAGAATAATGCCCGTGATCTCATACAGAATGTTTCTTTCTTTTCCCCAACAGTAGACGAAGATTTTCAAGATATAAAAGCATTACTTTTCTAACTACACCATGCCTAAAGAGCAGAGAAAGAAGACTCGCTTTCTAGAATAACAACCAAATATTTTAGCAGTGCAGTAAGAGAATATTTGGGAAGTGTATCAGACTACAAATGATGCCAAATGCCATTGAAAACACTTAAGACTCCACTTTATTTATATTAAGTGTATATTCCTTCTGTAATATAATTACCATCTGGAGAAACTGGACACATTTATATAATTTTATAGTCTTTCATGAGACCACTTAAAGGAATTACCAGACTAAAATATGATGAGGATGTTTCTTCTATTTTTAATCACCCTCCAAAAAAATTAACAAGTCCTGCATTGTGAGGCAGTTAAACAAATTAGAACGAATGCATAATACTGAGCCCATAAGCGGTTCAACTAAACATAAATAAAGGTTAAGAACTTTCAATACTACACATACTAAAAATTCCTTCCCACATTACAGAAACACGTACAGACACTAATCCTTACACTGAATGGCTTTTACACAGATGAAAACACCAATACAACAACACAACAAAACACGAGTTTTGGAAAAGGAAAACAAAGACAAAACTAACACTGACAAAGTAAGTCATAAATTGAAAAATACCAGGTTAGATCTTGCAGTGTAGTATACTTCTTCTGAACTGTCGAAAAAATCGCTACTGTCAGGCTGTTCGTTAGATAGAGATCAAGAAACTCAAGTTACTTATATTGTGACTGAAAGCCATGTATACATAAAGGGAAATTTTCTTGCTAAAAAGTTATTAGTTGAAACTCAAACCATGTTTAAGATAGTTGTGCAAATGAGGGTAAAACACAGCTACAAGTGTGGGCACACTACCAAACATTAACAAATCACACCAAAACAATGAATTACTGTTCATCACCTGAGCTGTAGTAATGAGTGAGAAGCTGCCTCAGTAAAAGGCAAGTATGTACCAGCTCAACATTTCAGTGCACCACCACCAATAACTCATCATGCTGCAGTGGTCCAGTCCTTTGGTTTTGCATTCATACCCATAAGTACATAAGCATAAAGTTTAAGCATGCTTTAGCGAGACAAAAGGGTCAGACCTGCTTTAATGAAAAGGTATCCACACTGTTATTGCTGGAGGAAGAGAGGTACATCTCTTGTTCCTGCTTCCATTTAAAATACTTTCTCTTCCAGAGCATGTAAGTGTTACAAGCTCTCCCTCACCCCACTTTGTACTAAGGCTCTTTGCCAGACCATCCATTCTAAATAGATCTCGTTTGCATTTGACATGCCAATTTAAATTGCCCACTGGTTCTCATTTTAATGGCAAAATATGTTTTTTTCTTTGCTCTACAGACCCAATATTATAATTTTCAAAATCAAAGTTTGGTTTTCTCTGGAAAAGACACACCAGGTCTGCATGCTTCATTCTAATATGAAATAGTTAATTTCTCTCTTCAACAAGACTCAAACAAGCAGTTATAGATCTTCTTTATATGCAGAAAGATGAGGCAAGTTCTTTGGACAGCTTTCAAGTATGCAAACTCTGACAAGAATACACAATACTAAAAGATTTCCTTTTCAGCTGCATTAATCTGGACCATTCACGAGCTTACGAGCTTCCAAAGTGCAAAGTTTCTGATTACCAATGTACAAGGTAGGAAAAGGTTCCATTCCTCCCTTCTGACAACAACTGCCAGAGAAGTGTTCTCAAAAGATGTGCAGAAAATCTCTCTCCCAAGTTGAACAAGTCAGCTCCCTAAAGTGCAATGAAAACACCCTTCTGCCCCATGAAATTGTTCCTGAAATGGTTTGTATAGTCAGAGAATGATAAAACAAGAAATGGAAAAAGTATTTTTAAAACTTTAGCTTCTCTGTTATTATCTTTTTGCAATTGTGATTATGTGTAAGTATAAATAAATAAAATTCTTAAGAAGCAAAAGCATTATAATTTGAACTACAAGATGCTACAATAGTACTTTCTTCATAATCCAGACAATGAAACAGGGAGGCAAAACCAAGTTAACTCTGAATCAGTTCAAAACAATTTTGAATTAACTGATGAGTTTATGGTAAAAATACTGACTTGATTACCATATTTAATAAACACTTGTATAACCAGGGCTCACAAATGTTGTTACACAGTTTTGTCAAGGTCTAAATAACATCTGAAATAATCGCCTAAGTCCTACATGTGATTTGGCAAGCTATTCTTCTCCATCCCGAACACCAGAAACTGCAGACTACCTGTCCAGTCAGTTGGCTGCTGAGGCAGAGCAAGATTATATACAACATCATATACCAGAGCCAGCTGCCCACTACCAAAGGACTAGGCACCAGGAATGAGGTTTTTGTACAACTACAGATCAATACAAGGAAATCTGCGTCAGAAGTCCCGTGTAGTTTGTAGACTGTAAAAAAGGAAGTACATTCCTAGGTACACACCCTTCCCAAAACCAACTTGGAGCAAAGATAATGTTCCTCCCACCTATGTACTAAGCCAACTTAACACCTGCCTTAGAAAAACAAAGATAACACAGAAGTCTGAAGGAAGCAAGCAGTGTTCTTTTTATCCAAGAACATGAAGAAGCTGCCCATGTGCAAAAATGTGAAAAGCAACAGACACCATACAAAAGTGGAAGCTTTCTGTGTGTGAGACAGCACAGACGCCTTTTCTCTCTGAGTTCTCATACCCCTTTGTACTGATGGGTACATAGGATGGAAACACCGGCAATACACCAAAACAGAAATCAGTAACTGCCAGGCTCAGCATGGCTCAGGTGTGATGCAGGGCCACAAAATGGTTGGTTGTGTGGGGAAAATAAGAGTTCCACCAAAATCTATTTTTTAAAAATAGCATTATGCATATCTTTCTCGGGCCCTCAATTTTATTATTTCCATTATCAATCACTGTCAATATATGCATAAGGGAGAGAAACATTTAAGTACACACAGCAATTCTACAATTAAAGTAACTTGATAAATAAAGGGAATAATATATTTGACAATGAGGTATAAAGCATAGAGGAAAGCCACAAGACAAGGGGCTGTTGCTTATCACATAAATCACACCTGTCAGAACCCACAAATAAGGGATCTTGCTGTGTATAGTGTAATGGCACCAAACGTTACAACACTGCTACCAATCTTAGTAGCACTAAGGAATGCCACATAGCATTGAGTTCTCCTCCACATGTATTTGCAGGAAATAACATACAGAGTATAACCCATGTTTCTTGTTACTCACAAATTCATGATGTGGCTCTGTCTCTTTCCTCAAGGGTGGATCAAATTTTACTTGACCAACTAAAGAGGAGAAAAGGAAAACAAGAATTTAAGTTGGACTCTAATTAGGCAAAACCTACTCATTAGAAGGATCTTCCTGATTCAGGAAACAGAGCAGTGAAGCGCCCACTTCAGAGGAGCAGTACAGCTGTAAATTATAGGGAAAAAACCCAAAACCCACCCCCCCAACAAACAAAAAACCACAAAAACCCATGCGCTGTGTGAATTCACTCCCGGATGCCTTCTGGGAGATTCACCCAGAAGCGCACATCCAGGAATTAATTCCCAGTGCTTATGGGTGAATATCCAAGCACTAAAGAGCATTGAATGAAATTTGGAGAGAGCTAATCACATTTTGTAGGACAATTCTTTAACACTCTTACCTTAAACTTTAGCTTAAGAAAAGAAAGATAAAGCTCCAAATATTAAATAAATCAAGTATTACTTTGATTTAATTCAAGCAAAAGAATGAACACAATTTGGGGAGTGGAGTCTGCCCTTAACAGCCAGTGATAACATCCTCCCTTCCTGATTTCTAAATGCCTGTTTCTATCTGAAAAGCAAAAACTACAACAAAATACTAAATGAAGGAAATAAAACCTCCTCTGTCATTCTGTTATCCAGCAGAATCTGGCATCACTCTGAAAATCCTTGCTGGAGTGGCATATGAAGCTACACCAATTGTCAGAACTCAGGCTGCATCCTTCTAATTAAGATGAAGCAACAGTGAGACTTGCTTAAGTGCTGATAAAGGGTGTGTTCAAATATTATACACTTAGATTTCCTCTGCATAGTATTTAGAACCTATATCTGCAAGTGAAACAGCATAAGGTTTTGTTTTCTTACATATCACTAAAAATGGTCCTGTATGTGTCAGATACCTAGAATACAAACTGAAATAAGTGAATATTAAGGATTATCTTTTAAGTATTTAATGTTGTCAAATACACTTACAGTTTATTTCAGAGCGTGTCTTCTCTTCTCTCACATTTCTACTTGTTGAGTGAATTCTATGAGGCACTACAAGAGGCTAGAAGAGAAAAATAAAACACTTCAATACCAAAACACACTCACTTGAAACTCAGTATTGTGTACGTGGTTTTCAGCAGGCTTCTTTAGCACAATATCAGAAAGAGAGAAATCAAGCAGGACCAAAAAAACCAACCAAACAAAAAGATTTCATGTGTGTATTTGTACACTAAAATTATAATTATTTGGATATATTTTATCTGTAGAGTAAGTTCAACTTCAAATAAGGGTTTTTCAAACACTGGATTTGAGTAAACAAAGACAATGCTGGCCAGCACCGGTCTTTGCTCAGATATTTCCTTTGCCCCATTCACTTAAATGATATTGGTAGTGTCCAAAATAAGCAACAAGACTGAATTTGACTTACTGGGAGTGTTTCATTCATTCAGATATCCCAGTCATTTTCCCAGCTTCTAACCTATACTGATTCCTAAGAAATCATCATTTTAAGTGGACGATATCCTATCCTGAGGATTTTCCCGAGGAAAACCTATCCTGATGTTTTTCAGAGTTCAATAGAAGGGAGTATTCCTGGTACTCCTGTGCTGTGTGACAAGAGCAATGCCAGCATTTCTACAAATTCACCTTCATATTTACGTTCCACTTTTATTCCCCCCCCTCCCCCCC
>NDXB01018508.1:24820-56310 GCA_002631895.1 Agapornis roseicollis
CCCCCGGATTTCCATTTACTTCTCTACAGAATGAAGTGTCATGAACTTTAGGACTTGGCTTTCATTTCTTTGCCCCTGCTGAATTTTCTCTCTTCTTTCCACATCCACTACTGCAGGTTCTCTCTTAGTAACTGTAACTTAAGGTTTCTTAACAAGAGTACAAGACTATCTGACTTCTGTATACAATCAGGCCCCAAAATCAGCAACATAAATCATAACAGTATCATTTCAGTATCATTTCAATAAGCCCTCTACAATGAAATCTTACTCTTTAGAAAAATGTTCATTCTCCATAATGTTAGACCAAGTAATGTCTGAAAACCACGTTTGCTATGCTTGAGTATGTGGCAGCAAAACAAGCTTTAATTAAAGCAATCTGACATAATAGTGTCAGAAATTTGCTGTGCTGGTATATTAGCCTTCTTTTGTATATACTAACTGCTATCTCCACATGGCAAATTCTGACTATGAAGTGATGACAGTTAGAAAACTTCAACTGCGGTACTATCACAAAGAGTCACAAATATCTTAGGAACTCTGTTTATCCCTGAAATATTATCTGAAAGCATTATTTCCCTTCTCCCCTTTCATCACACACTATTTCCTTGCTTTATATAATGATCCAACGCATATTTACAGAGTGTTTCACCTCCCATTTGCTTACTTTGGTCTTATTTGAAACTAGAGAGACAGACTGTGGGTATGTATTTTCTCTCTATGGATTTATGTATATCAAGGGCAGTTTTTAATTTCTTGTAACTTATGGCAATCCTCCCCTTCCTCAGTTCTGGTTTGTCTGCTGTATGTTCTTTTAAGCTTTAAAAATGGTTTGCTATAGCTCAAGGTTTGATCTGTTCTCTACTTCTGTATTTCAAATACTCTTTAACATTAAAGGATGTAATCTTTTGTTATGAGGCACTGCACACTTGCACATGATGCCTGCGCATCTGTAATCCCAGCCAACTGCAGGAGCCCAACTGCAGCAGGGTTAGTAGGTATTTTTGCCTTAGCAGTAATATCATAAATGCTCTTTGCATCCTGCCACAGATGTTCCTACTACACAACAGACAGAGCCTGCTCTCTCACCACTTTCTCCTTGTCCACAGGATTACTGGAAGGAGTCACATCTTCATCTCTCAGTCATGAGAACAGAGTCCTCAAGTCACCTTGAAAGGCCTAAACTGACAACAAACTGATACAAACAGCTGACATTTGAGCTGTGCAAGAGGACAAAGGAATGTAGGATAACTTCCTGACATTAAAATTGTGCCCAAATGGCATATTTATCATGATATGTATCTCAGGAGCATCTTATCCCCAAAACATGGTAAGGATAAAAAATGCACACTTTAGTCTTTGCAAGCTTTTCTGCTATCACATCCATCATGACAGTCACTGTCACCGAAATGTGAACAGTCAGTTTTCAACATCCAAAGGTTTATTATTAAGGGAGTGAAAGCACAGTCCCAGATGGATATCCTGTCTTTGACTAAACAGAAAACCAAATTAAGTCCTCCATGAGTTGGGGTAGAGAAAAATATTCAAAACGTCAGTTACAGATACTGCTACCAAATGAACAACGACTGTATCCAATTGAGACTTTTCTGATGACACCCAAATAGTCTGATCACATGTTTTCAGTTTTGTTATTAAACAATCCACATTTTCCCAAGTTTAAGTTATTTAAAGATGTAGTGCAGCATTCCTCAAACAGGTGGCAAATTCACATCTTATTTTCTGCCTCACCCACATGACTGCAAGCTATCCAAGCAGTAACAGATAGATAGCATCCCCTAAAAACAGCATAGGCCAGGTGAAGAACTGTCACCACAGTGGACAGTAGACTTGCCTTCAAAGGCCACCAATAGCCAGAAAAGCTGTACAGCCTCTAAAAAAAAAGCCAAACCCAAACAACCAACCCACCACCCCAAATAACCAAAACTCCAAACTGGGAAGCATGTCTGAAGCTCAAGATTCTCACCGTATTGTCCGTACCATGTTAGGTTGTATTATGATTTGTTGCTTTCAATTTCTGATAAATGCATCCAGGTGATTGCCACAAGTCCAGGAGTGGTCAATCCTCAAGTTCAGATTAATGGCTCTAGCTACCTCTCTAATTGAAGCAAGCATGTATGTATAGATATATATACACACACACACATATATATATACCTACACACATATATATTTAAAAATAAATGGAGCATCTACACTTCTTATTCCTTCCCTTCAGTTTATTATAGGAAACACCACAATGTCAAAAAACTGCTCTACCTGTGGCAGGATTCTTCCTCTGAAATTCAGACCTTGCTCAAGACACACCAAATAACTCATTATCACCTGGCTTTATTCAGAGGTAGCTTCCAGACTTGTTTATTACAAATAAAATGTTTTCCCAAGAGTCATTATCAATGCCTTGGTGGAAAATCTGGCAACACGGTTGAGGAGAAATGAGAAGAGATACCTAAGTTGCCTAGCCAATGAAAATGACCCATCATCACAGGTAACTACATTCGAAGTTCACTGGTGAGCTCAAAGATGTGTGATGAACAATGATGGAGTATCATTATGCCTAGTACAGAAACTTGCAAATGCAGCAAGAAAACCCTCAGCAACATAAAGAACAAATGAACTGAAAAACACATGTCAAAAGACATGCAAATAGCTTGCTTGTCCTCTGCACTTAGCCAGTCTAGCTCACTGATAAATGACAGAAATATGCATTCTCTGATCACTGCTACAGGGTTGTTTTTATTTTCTCCCCAGAAATAACATGTCAACAAAATGGGTACTGAAATGAAGGGTACATACAGGAATGAAAAGAGATTCTCCACCTCAGTGGCTCAAAATAAAGATCAAGATTCTTACTGGAAAGATCTATCTTGATCTTGATTCCCATGGAGGAATGGCACATCAGGGTTTCAGTACAACTTCCAGCAAAGCACAGAAGACTCTGATCTGAGCAGCTCACTCACAGGAAACACACTGAAAGCAGCTACCCTTCTTCTTATGACAGCTCATGAAAGCTTCAGTTTTCTGGTTTCTTCAGAAATATCACTTTAACAGGTCCCAGAGCTTTCAATCACACTGAAGAGAGAACTGAAGGACACCTAATCCTTGGAGCTTATGATGAGAAAATGCAAGCTCCCCAGTGCTGTCGGGATTCAGACACCTTTCTCTTAACACTGACACAAAAATCAACCACATTAAGTGTCTTCTTGTGTGTTTAACTTCACTAAATATTTCAACAGAAAAATTTATGAAGTGTGTTCCACTATTTGCAATTGCTTTTAAAAATCCTTACTCATTCAATCACTATTCATGCATCCAATCCTTATGCCTTCCTCTCCCTTCCTCCCAGTCAGGAAGTATGCAAGCACTGCACTCTACAATACAAAAGATCTATTTCACTTGCGATTCTTTCTACATTTACTTACTTCAGCTTCTAAGGAAAATACACTTGATCACAGAATCATAGAATTGTTTGGGCTGGAAGGGACCTTAAAGCTCATCCAGTTCCAATCCTCTGCCATGGGCAGGGACACTTTCCACTAGACCAGGTTGCTGCAAGCCCCATCCAACCTGGCCTTGAACACTGCCAGGGATGGGGCAGCCACAGCTTCTCTGGGCAACCTGTGCCAGGGCCTCACCATCCTCATTTCAACGCCTTTCAAAGGCATTGATGCATGTCAACTTCTCACTGCTGTTCGAGAGGATATAAGCTCATTTAACTTGTAAAATCTTAAATTATCTCAAAGTAGCTGCTTCTTTTAAGCCTCTTTTTGCTTGAAGGCATTTTTAGTCTAGTTTATCCATACAAAAAGTAAACCACAATTATACAATTAACGAATCAATGTCATTGGTGTCAAAAGGATTATTTTTTTACCCCCAAAAGACATTATCAGTTAGGGAACTGTAAACATTTGGAAAGACTTCATTAACATACACTTCAGTACAAAGACAGGATGCAGTAACAGAGCATCTATCTGTCTTCTCTTATTTATGAAACAGTTCAGCCCTGCACTGTTTATCATCTTACATAAGCATGCTATTTTTTTCTTGGCTGTTAAAGCAGAAAATCAGAAACTCTTCCTTTAGCACCACCAAGAGAAATCAAGTTTCAGATTATCCCAAGATGGAAAAGAATCTGCAAGAAGCACACAGCAAACCATTTTACAAGAATAACTACAGGATCATTCTCCTCTTCTCATAAGAAAGTAAATTAGGACTAAAAGAACAAGTTTTACAGATGTAAAAATTATTTGTACAAATGCTTTCTTTGCAGATGAAAAGCAATTTGCAGATGGAAACAGTTCCACAAAGAAACAAAAAACAGAATGCATGACAGAACCCAGGACTGGAGTAGTCATTCGTATTTACTGTTGCAAAACTGTTGAAGGACACCAGTAAACAACATTTAAAGTGTTTACATCTCTTTCTCTTTGAGTTTCCTCCCCCAGATATAATGAATATTGGTAAGTGCTTGTACGTGCAACACAGCAGCACAATCAAAAGTAAAAGCAACCCTTGAGACTATTCCAGATCACACCACATTTCATGGCTCAATGTATCATAGTAATTTACTTTTATCAGCAAATCAAAATCTAACTCTATGATTCTATGAATCTGATTTAATGATTAAACATATTCCTACCTCAGGATCATCATCATCAAAATCGTGGTAAGTGGAATGATCAGGATTATTCATTTTATCCAAAAGTTCAATAGCAAGACTCCGATTTAATGGCTGAGTAACAAAAGGATGCTGAAAGACAGAGAAAAACACATCAAAATTACAACCACTGTTATTAAGCATATTGTAAATTTATAACTTAAAAAAAAAAAACCCTAATAAGTTTATACCTGTAGTAACTTTTCAGCTGTAGGTCTTTTTTTAGGATTTTTTGTAAGTGCCATTTTCACAAAATGATGGAAACTATTGGACCTGTAAAATGAAGTGGCAAGCATTAGAACCAGATACCCAGTGAATAGGTTATCATTATCTGCTGAAACAGAAAAGTACTTACCATTTCATTTTGTCCTTTAATTTAGGAGGCTGGAAGTTGCTTTTTGTCATTAGAAAAAGTGCTCTGAAAAAAAAAAAAACAAAACAACAACCCAACACTATTTCTTTGGTTTACATTTCGATACATATAAGAATTACTAAATACATTCTTTAGTTGGCAGGAAGAAGTCCATCAGTTTAAAAGATGCTACCAACATTACACATTTAGCCACCAGGAAGACTTACTACAATTTGTACCACATACATTCAGAACACTTAATGCCCTTGCAGTATGCCCAAAGGGCACAAGCACACACAGTGGCTACTCCAAGTGGATTAGTTACAAAGATGTATTTACACACCAAGCCTTAACCCAATACTAACCTCATTGGATGTAGGTCAAACATTGGAGGTTGAAGTTCAGCAAGCTCTATAGCAGTTATCCCAACTGCCCACAGATCACAGAGCTGGTTATAGCCACCTTTTCTTTCTACTGCTGCAACTTCTGGCGCCATCCTATAGGGTAAAAGACATTTTCAGGTAAACTTCTTGCCACATATAAAACATCCTTCTGTACACAATACAGAAATCATGCAGTACTGTAAGCAGTTTACTACTCTTTCCCCTCATAGCTCTCAATATATAGGCTCACAGCATATACATTTATATACACGTGTGCATGTGTAAAAAGTTACATATACATGAAGCTTTCCCCTATCATCTTCTAGTAACTAACAGACAGTTTCCAAAACAGCTATTTAGCAGTAAGCAGATGAAACTAGCTTCAGACTTCATTGCAGGCACACAACGAACTACCACTCAAGCACCAAGGAGCCTTAGGTATAATTATTCAACTACAATAGAATCCAAATAATATCCAAATTCACACATTGCCCTAGGAAGTGACCAACTGACTTTGAAGAATTCTACAAAGAAACAAAATTAACAAAATGTCAGATTTCTGAAAGCATGAGACCTGAAGACTCACTGGCACCTCTGCACAGAGCACTTGTTTTTCAGGTCTGCCTCACTAATGTCAGAACACTTCACTTAAATTCGTTTCACACCTTCAGGTAGCAAAAATTAACAAATATAACTGACACAAACAGAAACACCTAAGAAAAATATTCACTGGGCATCGTTACGTATTTTGAACGACCAAAGTGAGTTGCAGATTTCATTCTCCTACACAGCCATATCAGACAGCAAACGTTAATATTTTTTAGCTTTGAACTTTATTAGTCCAGATCACCTGAAAAGCAGCAGTGGAACCAGGGATGTAACTCAATGCAGGTAAGACAGATGAATGTCACTTAACGAGCGCTCCAGGAAAGCAGCGAATGACATCTCAAATCATAGAATCATTTACACTGGAGAAGACCTTTAAAATCATCAAGTCCAACAGTAGACCTAACGCTGCCAAGTCTACCACTAAACTGTGTCAGTATCTGTATATCTTTTAAATACCTCCAGGGATGGTGACTCAACCACTTCCCTGGGCAGCCTGTTCCAGTGCCTGACTACCCTTTCACGGAAGGAATTTCTTCTAACATGATGCATTAGTTAAACACAGACATCCTTATCTGTAGATCTGAAAACATCCATCAGGTTTGGTGGTACAACTTATTTCACATTTGCATAGTTAAACTAAAATTACTAAGTGTCTTCAAGAGTTCACTGAAAAACTCTAAATCAAAAAGGGAAGAGTTACCAAGGTAGAGGGGAACAAGGGTTATCTTTAAAAAGACATGAAGAGGAGCACAAGGGTAAATAGCAGGGTTACAACTAAAAGACACTGCACAGCAGTTTTGACTTTCATTTCTCCTGCCTGGGCACCTCTAATGATCACTAAAACTTTCACACTGCCTATTTCCAACTAAATTTGCTCCTCTGCGATTTCTACAGTTTTGCTTCCTTGCTTCTCCTCTCAGACCTCCAAGAAAATATGCAAACTAAAACTGATGCTTTTCATCAGCATTTAACCTATGTAATGTCTTCAAGGTTATTGTTCAGGGTTATGGCACATCATTTGAGAAGCCTGGCACGATTTGGAAGTTAAACAGTGATACAGGCCAGTACTAAAGTCACCCAGACATCTTAAGAAACAGAGACACAAACCAGTTGCACAATCATGACTTATGGGTGTTTGTGTTATTCTGAAAGGGAAGTGAACCCATGCCTTAGTGTTACTTACACTGCAGAAGAATGCTAAAAATGCTGTGCTTGACCATTTCAAGACCAAATACTTGAAGGAGGGGGACGTCTTACATGCATTTTTATCTTGTACCTGCCATACTGTCAGACAACAGGATTTTGAATATCAGTCTGGGAAACATACCACAAAAGCACTATTTTATAGTGAAGAACGTTGTGTCATTTACCTCAAAGGAACAACCACTTCCAGTACAAAGAGGAGAAAATAAAATGTTGAACTTTAGAAATTAGACAGACTAGTTTACTGAGGAAAGAATAAAGATGCAATACAAATAGACTAGAAGTGTACATTTTAATTCAATCAGTTTAGGCAAATAAGGAGAAGGGGGAGGGGAGTAAGAAAACTGCTCAGAGGAAACATTTCACAAGTGGCCAAAAGAATATGTGGAGACAAAAAATGAAACTCATTATCAACTGAAGAGTTGCAGAAAAGATGTAGCTATGGTGGAAGCGATGAAACACAAAACACCAGAATGGAAAAAACAGGGAAAAAAAAAACCCAAAATAATTTAAGATCAGAGTTAAAACCAAACAAAATTGTTTATAGCTTTTAAGTTGGACTAAACTGAGATACATCAGTCAATAGTGATGGCAACACAGAGACATCCAATTTTTCAAAGCATCAGAACATTTTCTCCAATACTCAGCTAATTCAGGACTTAGCAGAAGTAATACAGATACAATCCCTAGAAAGATGGATGCAGCCTTTAGTGATTAGTCTACCCAGAAAGTGACACAGCATGCTTTTATCACGATTTTTCAACATTACTATGCTATGATATTAATGGCCAAGTAAAACACAGTTACCAATATGGGGTGCCAATGAATGATTTCCTTTTGGCAATTGTAGCTGTTATTTGTGCAGATACTCCAAAATCGGCTATTCAGAAAACAAAAACAAAACCAAAATGACAGTTAATAACTACTGTGTAGCTCATTAATTGTTAATGAACATGAATACTGCTTCCCCACTGTGAGTTTCTTAAATATACTGGAATTATTTAACAAAAAATAAATAACAAAAGCAAATAATAGAAACTTGGTCTATCTCGGATACCATTGGTCAGCTCCTCTTAATCACCTGCCAAGTATTTTCATCAACAGAGGAGCAGGTTTCTTCTGTGCAAGCCTGATCTAGAAGGATCAGGCTGAAACAGAAATTTCAGGAGTTACATGCAGTGTTTTAATATGGTAAAAAAAATTAATTTATTATTATCCAAAAGATTCTTTCAGATAACCTTTCAAAGCATATGGCAATAAAAATTTTTAATGAGACATTAAAGACTTCTAAAAACCTGTGATTTGATTTTTACCTGCCCTATACATTAGAAAGTGTTTTACCTCAGTGTTCTAAAACTACTCCAATTATTCCTCAGATACTAATCGGATGGTGCAGATAAGATGTTACCAGCAAGAGAAAAAGAATTCTGATGTCCAGTAATACATTACATGAACCACTACACCATTAAACAAAATACAGGAGACTGCTTCTTTGAGCACATAAAAAAGTGTTATTAACACTAACTTGTATTAACTCACCTAATTTTACATGTCCATTATCCGTTAAAAGGATGTTTGCTCCCTTAAAAGAAAAAAGTAAGCGCACTTGAATTAAAACATGCAGATTTTTCTGATACTGTATTAAAAAATAATTATGTGAGATCTTGGCCAAAGACAAACAAAGGGACACAGAAAGGGTCCCAGAAATCTGCAGCTTTACCAAGGAAACAGTTGTGATACTAGCAATTTGCCATTCTGCCATATAAAGAAAAGGGGATATACAGGGTTTCTCATTCATTTTTAGCTTGTACTCTTTAGCCTATGGTACTACACAGTATCCGTTGCACAAAAAACCTCTTTCAAAAAGCAGAATATGATTATTTGACTATGCTGATGAATTCTTACTTTCTTCTATTTACACTGACTGAAAGGAAATAGGAACTCTAAAGGTCAAAGAGGAAGTGATTTTCTTTTCATATGTAGGAGCTGGTTTTGCCTTGTTTGAGAGCCATGGTAATTATAACTATAGCCTTAAGGACCTGCCTGCATATTCAAGTGTTTAGAAAAACTATTTCCGTCCTTATGCAGCAGATTGTTAGTGCTAGATTTGAAGAATCAGCTGCTGTGTATGAACCACTCACTTCAGGTCAAGAATCAAAACTAACCCGAAGAGGTAATTAGTACTAAAATGTCATGACATAAAAGGACTGAGAACAAACCTGATTTCGAGACTGAAACCAAGTACAGGTTGAGCTGAGTGAAGGCTGGAGCTGGCTCCTAATGACAGCTCTGCCCCAGGGCAGCATAGATGGGCCTCCAAAAACTCATATTTTTAGATTATGGCTTTTCAGGGAGAAGTCAGGCCTGCGGCCTTATTTTGGCAAATGTTGCCTAAGTATAGTTAATAAGCCTTATAAACAAAGCTTTGTAAACACTGTGGCAGTTCAGTTAGCATGCTCTTGCCCTTTTTCACCCTTCAAAAGTAACAGAACACATATTCTAAATACATAACTTAGCTACAGAGGAAAGCAAACATAATTCAATAGTCAGGGGATCTCCAGATGAAGACTGTATTTTTCCACACTAATGAGAAATGCCTTTTTTAATAGAAAAAAATTCTTAATGTAGCCTCTATAAGCATGTTTTTTCAGCACAGCTTTGTTTGTAAGCTAGTATCTATGCGCGGTATCCTTACAAACACCATGTTGCATGCTATAAAGTAACGTTCAATTTTTGTGCCAAAGTAATCTTTCATTCAGAAATTATTTTTTATGATTGCTCAAACCCCAAATATCCTTCTACAGTCAATGAGAACAACCTGGAGTCAGGCTGCATTAAGGCTTCTGCACTCGGAGCTACTATGTATACCGCATCCCTAGTCTGAAAACAAAGCGAACAAAACCAACAAACACCACCACCACCACCACCCCCAATAACATGATAATTTACTGTTAGATTTCCAGGAGAAAGCATGTCAAGTTTAAGCTGCTGTCTGAGCAAGGAAGAATTTTGAAATGCAAAGAGTAGGAAGTAAAATTTCAGGGGAAAAAAGTTGACAAGCTCTAGAATGAAACTCAAGAGTGTCAGAGCCAGAACAAGATAGCTTTGATTCAACTTTAAGATGAAGGTTTAAGTAAGCCAGTGTTAACAGCCTGATTTGCAGTACCTTGTCTAATTTTAGCATGCAAAGGAGGAGACAGAAGTAGCCTCAAAGAGCCATCCAGAACTGCAGCCTGGCCTGCAATCTGCTCACCAAGAAAAGCAGTAAGAAACTAGAGCAACATTTCTGCTCACCAGTTGGCTCAAAGAGAAGCTTTAAAAGAGAAGCTTTGAAAGCTCCATCAAAGTTCTTGGAAAGGTGTGGGAAAGATCACACCTTTTGTCTTGCATAGAGCACACTCTTACAGCCATGTGAACACACACTGCTCTGGACACTGGCTCATGCCTACATTTTATATCACTGGTTTAAATTAATAGCATGTTTGGCTCCAATTATAAGAACAAACAATTTCAATGTATGCATTTAAAGAAATATTTTTTTTCCTTCCCTTGAGCAGAAAATTCTGTTTTATTCTAATAGAAAGAAAAACCTACAATTTTTTTAAATATCCCTAAAATTGATATAGAACAGTAAAGACCCATTAGAGGTGATAAAGCCTATTCTAGAAACATGAGAATTCCCTTCAGTTTTTACTTACCTTTATATCTCTGTGCATTTTTCCTTTACTGTGAAGGTAATATAGTCCCTGCATAAAACATTCAGATAATAATTTAGTCCAGTATTTCATCACATACATTTCTTACTTAATTATGAGACATATTTAGGATCCAATTCAATTATCTTAATGACTCAATGAAGAATATTATTACATTTCAACATATTCAAAGTGTATGTGCAAATTCAATAATATCTAATATCATAATACCTAAACCACAGGATAGACGTGAAGAATACCAGTCATCACATTTGCTGTAAGAAAAGCATTCCCTGACTAAGTTTTCCTCTGGACATGGTATCCCTCACCTTTCTAGATCAATTTAATTACTTCTAAATTGCCTAATTGTCTGCTATTCAGCAGTCAGATCACTGGATAACTACTGCTAGTATAAGTAAGCAGAGCTATCATAACTGCGCTTGTCTTCTATACCATTGCATATTCCAATTAAGTCTAGAAGCATGCTAGCAGGCAGAGCTTCAGGGATTTCTGTAGAAGCATTAAGCAGTCCCTCTCTGGGTCTTGATGACAGTATCAAAGCATTTCAGAACTTGGAAATTAGAAACTCTAAATACTGGGAGACTTCTATGAAACCAAATTTCTGTGTGACAAACCACAGAGCATGTCACCTCTGACACTTCAGGCTTATCTCTAAAATTCTCTTCCAGGGTAAAACAACATGTAAACATCTTCCTCGCTCTGAGGTCACGAACATAAACACTGTATTTTCATGTCAGATATCCATGTCAAGACAGATTTATTGGGAGTTTGCCAGCTTATGCCAGACATCATGGAATTGTCTGCAAAAATAAAATGAGATTGTTTCCAGTTGTCAGCCTTTTTGTGGATAGTCCTAAATATACCAAGAGATTGAATGAGTAAACACTTACACAACTTGGTACTTGAGATTTTCAAGGAAGCAAAATTGTACAAGTAGACAACAGTACCACTGAGGATACATTTTTGGAGTATATTTTTGTCAGTTCATGAAAAACAGAATGCAGTGTAGCCGAACTGCTTCACAGTTATGAAACTTAACTCCTTAAATAAACTAAAAACCATTTCACTTACTGTTGTTTTAACCTGTTTCTCTGAAGGAAATGACTAACAATAGCCAGCTGGTCCAACGGTTTTTCATAGTCCTCACTGCAGGCATGCATGCAGACCAAAAAAATTGTACCAAAACCAAATCTAGTGCAGAGTGCAATGAATCAAAATATCCACCAAATCACTGCAAGGACTGGCACTAGCTAGAAGAGTCCCATGTATGCTCCTCACATTTAAATCTCTGGATGCTACCAGCGCAGAGAGCCAAACCACTCATTTTTACCACTGCCCTCTAAGAATGAGGTCACCATGAATCCCTGGAAGTAGGTATTTTAAAGGCCATATTTAAAGGGACCTATATTTTCAGAATCAGCCTCAGTAATTCCAGCCAGAACTGATGGCAAGTGAGTTTTTCTGAAAACAGACCATTTAATGGGCTCCTGAATATCAGGATCAAGCATCAGCTTTAGGCATTCAAGTGAAACTTGTGATTGATGGAAACTGACGGCAAAATTAACATTTACCATTATGGACTGACATATGGCTTATATTCTCAGACTTCTAATTAGGAAAAGTGATGGCTGCATTATAAGCCCAAGACATCACAAACTATATACATTATATTTGGTCAGAGTATTATAAATATGTAGTTAGACAACTTTAAAAAATGCAAAAATGGGTAACACTTAGAAAACACAAAATAGCTGATTTTCTTCTCACAAGCAATATACACACATTAACAAAAAAAAAATCTTCACACACAAATAATGATTTCATAAATTCCATTCCAGACTATGACCAAAGGGCTGGAACTCCTCTCCTATGAAGTAAGGCTGAGAGACTTGCACTGTTCAACCTTGAGAAGAGAAGGCTGTGGGGAGACTTTATTGCAGCTTTTCAGTACTTAAAGAGGGCTTATAAGAAAGATGAGGATAGTACCTAAAGGGAGCCTACAAGAAATCTGGAGAGGGGCTTCTGTCTAGGACCTGTAGTGATGGAACAAAGGGGAATGGCTTTAAACTGACAGAGGGGAGACTTAGAGGAAATAATTAGGAAGCTCTTCCCTGTGAAGGTGGCAAGGCCCTGGCACAGGTTGCCCAGAGAAGCTGTGGCTGCCCCATCCCTGGCAGTGTTCAAGGCCAGGCTGGACAGGGCTTGGAGCAACCTGGTCTAGCGGAAGGTTTCCCTGTCTGTGGCAGGAAGGTTGGAACTACATGATCTCAAGGTCCCTTCCAACCCAAACCATTCTATGATTATGAAACAGCAAAAGGGTTTAAAGATTCAAACCCTGAAACATTCCCAATGTCACATCCTTACTGTAAGGGAAAAAAAACATGTCCCGCAAATTAGATATCAGCAGTCTCTGGCACAGCATAAGGTGATGGCAAGTGACATACAACGCAGCTGGTTCAGGGACAGAGCTGTCTTGAGAGTGTTTTGAGAGAGGCAGCAGCTCTAAACTGATGGCATTCAACAGATTTGCATTCACTAGAAGCCAAGAACTGCTCTCACGTGAAAAGACATCCCCTTAAAAAGCCGTTTCTGATGAAGTCTTACTGGTGAACTGAGCCTTTAATTTAGGAAAGAAGAAATGAAAACTAGCACATTCAATGAGGAGAGGCTGGTGAGTAACCTGAACATCTTAAGTACACAGGCAATTTTACTTTTTCCCCCCATCAGATATGCAAAACAGTCTTTAAATTTTCCTTCAAACTTGCAATAACTAATTGGTACCAAACTATGAAATAATAAATATTCTGCTTCCCCTCCTAAAATAAGTAAAACAAAACCAACAACAACAACAAAAAGAAAAAAGCCACAGCAGAAAGATGATGAGTTTTCTTTACATGATCATGGGTAATTTAAGGTTATGCAATTATGCAAACCAGTTCTAGGCTATTATACAGAGCATCCTCAGAAGTCTGAGAAAAATGCTAACCCACCCAAACACTGTACTTCCATGGCATCTCACACTTCTGTAGTATTTATTTTTAGTTTTTAATGCTTTTAATGTAAAAGTCAACCACAAGAACCTGTGAGGATACTACCTGTAGTGTTTCTCTGCTAACATAGGCAATCTGCTGTTCTGAAAGTGGTCCAGTCACTGAAATACAAGGGAAAAAAATATTCTCTCAAAATCAGGTAAAATAATCCCCATTCCAAAACCATAATGCAATGAATTCCATTCACACTGATAGGACCTTATACTAGAAGTCTTGAATAAATGTGCTTAGGCTTTGCCCCAGATTGAGCACCACCACTGATTAAACTCAAAAATGTGTAGTCCCATTGGAATGGAAACCACTAACTCCCCCCCATACATAAATCTCTAATTCAGAGGAAAAAGAAACAGAAGCAGTGATTTAATCACAACTCTTTCCCCCACGTGAACCCATGTGTCCTGTGCTGAACTCCCAGCCCAGTGACTCAGAGCTGCAGCAAACTCTGCTCAGTCCCATTTGAGCTCTAGGAAGTTCCTTCTACTATTTGTGACCTGCTCTCTCCTTTTGTCCTTCCCAAGTGCTCTCTCTGCAGCCATACAACCTGCTCTCAAGCTTTTCAACTCTTTCCTGCTTGAGCTACCAGCTGCTGCTCCTGGGCCTGCCACACCACACACCTTCTCAAACTCTCACCCCTGAGCAGGCTCAGCAGCTTCCCAACGAAAGGAGTTTTCCTCTACCTCCAGTGTCCTACTTCACTCAAGTCTCTTAAAGTAAAACAATTCTGAACAACTCCATAAACCAAACACCGAATAACAAGCGAGGAATGGCCTGTGACTTGTCCCCATTCACTGGACTTTGATCCTGAAATCAAAGGATTTTAAGACCAGGAAATGCAGCTCTCACTGCAAACTTCTCTGGTTTTGCAGAGAAACCAAATACAATAGTTGGATGGGGTTTCTCAAAGGAAACTGAAGTATCGGGGCATTAAAAATGAAACAAGATTTAAGTACCTAACTGCTCAGCTTCTACAAAATCCACAACCATAGTATAAATTATTATCATGCAACACACATCTTTGAAACAGGTGTTGATGGTAGATCCATCCTCCTTTTTCTGAAAGTAAAACTCCAAACACATGTAAAACAAAATACATTCGAAGCCAGAGTACCTATTTCTAAGTACGTATGTTTGTGAAATTTAACTCTGATTAACTTAAATGATTTAAGGTTAGAGAGGCCTTTAGGTTAATCAGAATAAGATCTTCTGGCTAGCAATTAAGATCAGGAAAGAACCTTCCACCCTATTGGCAGTGAAGACAAAAATCAGCTGCAACAGGAAACTGCTCCTGTATGACATCTGTTCAGGCATTTATGAGGCATGAGCTCATTTCCTACTCTACAGGTGTTCCACATAACAAAGCCTATTAAACACGATGCTTCTACCAACACTAGCAAAGATGTGAAGGGTCAAGGAGACCACACTCAAATGACTACACTGTAACCATGGTGTGAACTTGCCAATTGGTGCCTTGTTTTAACTGCGCCCAAGTTAAATATAAGAAACACAAACTGTTTGCATGTAAGGGAAAAATTAAGATACTAACATATAAAATCTTCACAATTTAAAATATGGACAGATTACCTGAGAACTACAGGGCCATTACAGCATACTCTTTTCCTAAGCAAATCTAAATTCCAGGGCAATAAAATCCCTCAAAACTGACTTTGGCTCTTGAAAACTAGCAATTGCTGATCCTCTCTTTATGCAACAGATTAATGCACAGCTCTTGTTTCTTTGACCACTCATTTCACCTAAACCTAAAGCAAATACAGATCACACCTTTGCTTTTCACATGTCATACATGCAGCACTGAAAAAAAATATAAATAAAAAGCCATTGTGGCACTACTGCTATACAAATATACAAAAGATCACTGCTTACCAAGGACAAAAGCATCTGCGCTAACCAATCTAGGTATCTGTAGACAGTGCTATAGATTATATTAATGCAAAGCTCAAAAGCTCAGAAATAAGATGGGTATGAAGTAAGAACACACATCAGGATATAACATTTATTTTTACAATGAACTACTCTGATTTTACAACTTTTGAAAGAGCAGTGTTGGGTACACAGTAGTGATGGTTACTGCATGGAGTAACTTCTGCTTATCAAAATAAAACCCCACTATCACTAATTTTGTTTCAAAAACCCAACCTAAACCATTACATAAACTAAAATTGACCTTCAATGGATTATTATTGAACCCACATCTAGGATTCCTCCTCTCTGATTACAAACACTCTAATCATCTCCCTTTTTTGAAAACAAGCTTTACTTAGATTCTAAGGAATTAGTCTTGACATACCATGATAAATATCCTGTAGAGAGCCACCTCCACAAAACTCCATGCAAATCCATAGCTTGTCTCGTCTAAAAAGTGAACAAAACCATTCATTAGCTGTCAGATTCGAAAACAGCACCTGTAAAAGTCAGAAGACTCGAGTATTATGAAGCACAACATAAAGCTTTCTATTATGCAAAGTACAAGTCAAATAATGAATAAAGCTTAAACTTGACATGATAATTCACTGTCAGAAGAGTAGCTAATGAAATACTCAAAATATTTGAGGGTTTACTGGAGTAATAGGAATAGTATTAGTGCACACTGATTTTTGTTCAAGACTTACTATGAAAGTGAAATATATTTTTACTGAGGAGAAAGCAAATGGATGTGGGCTCATATTTCTTCCTCATTTTCACTTCTCTCCCACTTTTCTTCAGAGCAGAGGAATTAAAACAAACAAACAAAAAAAAAGGAACCCCAAACAAAAAGCTGTAGGAATATCTCTCAACAAATGGAGTGAAACTCTAGTGCTTTAGTCAAAGCTAGGCAGAGCAGAGTCCCTGGTGTAGTTAAGTGACTTCACAGATGAAGACTTTTCCACTAAAAATACCTATGGATATTTTTGGTGGCAGGAGCCAGAGGGAAGTTCTTTAGATTCCTCTTACTAAGGTGATCAGTTTGACTCACTGTATCTCCACAAAAAGTGCTCTGAAAGAATAGACAATGGGCTTGTCCCGGGTTTAGCAGTAGCAGTCACCTTTTCTCCCTCTTAGTAGCTGATGTAGCTCTGTGTTTTGACTTTTGGCCTGGGAACATAGCTGTAACACCGATGGTTTTAGTTGTCGCTAAGTAATGTTTATTCTGACCAAGGACTGTGTGAGTCTCATGGTCTGCCAGGGAGGAGGGGAGGCCGGGAGGAAGCAGACAGGACACCTGACCCACACTAGCCAAAGAGGTATTCCATACCATAGGACATCATGCCCAGGATGTAACAGAGAGTTACCCGGAAGGGCTAGTGCTCTGGGAGGTTGGAGGAGGCATCGGTTGGTGCTCAGTCGGGCAAGGTGGGGTGAGTTATACTGTCGATGGGTGGTGAGATGCTGTATTCTCTTCCCTTGTTATTTCCTTTATCACTATTATTATTGGTGGTAGCAGTAGTGATTTGTGTTATACCTTAGTTACTAAACTGTTCTTGTCTCAACCTGTGGGAGTTGCATTCTTCTGATTCTCCTCCCCATCCCTCTGGGAACAGGGGGATGACAAGAAAGGGGGATTGAGAGAGTGAATGTGCTGCGTGGCTGGGTTTAAACCACAACAAGACTGAAGGATTCAAAGGTATCTTTCATTATGGACACTGAATTCTATTTTGCTTGGTATTTTTCACTGGTAAGACAGATGTACCACACGCAGCTGCAGAAAAGTATTTTGGAGAGCAGGAAATCTAGGACTTGCCTAAACATTCTTGGCCATCAAAACATGCAGGAAAGAAAGATCACATACGATCACCAAACTGGGACACAGGACAACCAAAGGAAAGATGGGTGACTGTTCTGCAGCTTGCCCATGAGCCCTGGTCTTGCATTTCTTGCATTAATAAGGTTCTGTTCAGAATAACTGAGACACCCTTGTGGCCAACATCCATGGAAGTGTTTTGCAAGGCAATGGTGTAAGTGCTGAGCCTATTTCCTGAGCTCCAAATTGCAAGTATTTCTGACCAGCAGATAACAGCTAGAATAGCTGCTGTTACAAGGAAGAACTGTCTTTCTTGAATGTTCATAGTCTACATGGTCCTCCAAGCTATACCCTGGCTGGTTCCTCTAGTGATGGGAAAGATATTGTCCAAGCATTACAGAGGTTTTAAGCAATGGGGGTCCCTGGCTGTTAACTCCATACATTTCTAGGGGTTAATTAAACCATTGCTTGAAATAATAAGATGGCTTTCCACTGAAATACCTGATCAGTATGGCTACCTGTGAAAGAAAACAATTAACAATGGCAACAGGGAAACAGGAGTGAGAAAGAAGCACTGAAGAGACAGACATTCATAAACCCCTTGTTTATCCCCCACAGTTATCAGGACTTAGGGACACTTCTGAAGGCACTGGGCTCATGAAGGCCACTCTTTCCCATGGGGCTGCATCCTGTTTGATGCCAGCAGCAGTACAGTATAGAAGTGGAAAAAAAGCCAGAATCAGCCAGTAGGCTTGGGACAGCAGCAGAGCACCCACAAAGAAACAGAAAGTAGGTAAGTGCTGTAATTCACACCTTTGCTTACTGGGCATTAACTTCCAGTGTGGAAAAGCTCTACAGAAAAGGAAGAAAGACAACTGCATTTTTAATTCCCTATCTAGCCTTTTATTACTATGTCTAAGTGCTCTGAGACAGGTGAAGATCCATGTAATCAGCAGTAAGTGTATACAGTTGTCTGTCTGCAGAGCATACGGCAGGCACAAACAAAACAGAGACAGGATCAACAGTACTATTTAGTGTCTGCAACTTAACAGCACGGCAGAAATCTGACTGTTGAAAAATCCCTCTGTAAACAAAAGCAAAGAGTGGGGCACAATATGCTGATAAGTGCCAAGTATGGGGTGATGGTATTTTTATTACTGTTCTTAGCATTGAAAGATACTTAGAAAACAAAAGGTCAGACAACAGAGGCCTCAAAGACAGCCATTCAGTTGTTCAAACAAAAGAGAAGCACTACACAAAAGAAAGAGGAGAGGACCAAGCAAGCACACAAAAGAGTGCCAAAATATACACTTTATTTTCCATAAAATTAATTCTGGGTCTACAAAGGTGTATTTTGATACCCTGAGACAGGAGGAAAACTTTTTTTAAAGAAAAAGCACCCCCAGCCTGAACACAGCATAGTGAGAAGAGGCACCGCTTCAATCTAAAAAACTTCAGGAAAGCTGAATGCAAAAGTTTTTGTGCACAGTCTCTGTGATGAAATCTTAAGAAGTCATCAAACCCAGCTTTTTATTAGTAAATGCTAAGCAATCTGTTCCCACTTTGACTGAAGAAGCAGCTGGTAAGACAGTGCTTCTCCAGTGCAAATAATCTCACCTCCAGAAACAAACACATCACATTCTGGTCAGAAGTTCGTATGTTAGAAATACAGCTCAGGGTAACTTCAACAGCACTGCAAAGCACCAGCCCTCCCCCTCTGCTGTTCCTCACTTACTACTTTCTTCTAAGTCTGTCTTCTGAACAGGTTTACAACAATGTCTTTCAGTTTTGTGGAACACACCAGATAATGTCAGACATCAAGAAAATGCTGACACAATTTCCTTCCCACTACTGCAGACAGGTACAAACAAAGTCATCACACCTTAACACACAAAAAGATGCTCTCTTCCCAAAGAAAGGCAGGCTTTGAGGTTGGGAGGAAGATTAAAGAGGTGCAAACAGGAAGGTGGAACACCATATGATCCCAGCCATACAACTTTCAGATATGTAGCATCCATTTAAGAAGCTTGATCACCACAACACGGGAACTCCCAAATACTGCCTTTAGGAGATCATAGAAAGCTTTGGGTTGGAAAGGACCTTAAAGCTCATCCAGTTCCAAGCCCCTGTCATAGGCAGGGACACCTTCCACTAGACCAGGTTGCTCTAAGCCCCGTCCAACCTGGCCTTGAACGCTGCCAGGGATGGGGCAGCCACAGCTTCTCTGGGCACCCTGTGCCAGTGCTCACCACCCTCACAGGGAAGAACTACTTCTTCCTGATGTCTAATCTAAATCTACCCCCTGTCAGTTTAAAGCCATTCCCCTTGTACTGTTCCTACATACCCTTGCAAAATTCTCTCTCCAGACTTCTTGTAGGCCCACTTTAGGTACTGGATCATTAGATCCCTTGCAAACTTCACCCAACAAATTCTCAAAAACCTTACTATGACTTTAGGGCATGAAGCAGTATTAAGAATTGACTGCTCATGCACATGAAGCAGCCTGCCAGTACTGCACAGAAGGAAGCAATATACAGTTTATGTTAACCTTCAGATTAACCTTAAACATTCAAAGGTGAAATGCAGACACTCCCAGTTTGGAATGCCAAGGCCCTACAAGCACACACACTCTATCTGTATGCACACCCACACAAACTTGCACATAATGCAGCTCACATACCAGCTCAGTGTTAATAAAAAGCATTCAAGCTGCCAAGACAAGCACCCTTCAAGGTATGGGATGGCAGAAGAGCATGGCTTGTTGGTTTTATGTTCAGACTTTGATCCCTTCCTGCACATGTATAAACAAAAATGTAAGCAGTACACTATCACACACTTGCTCAGCATGGCATGTAGATGGTGTTCCTCTAATGGGCTAGTCAATGGCTTACTTTCCTCTTCATTCTCATACCTTCAGTGTATTTCCACTTATCTTCTCCTGAAAATACATTTATTTTTGGAAAATTCCTTCAAGCTCCACACTAAGCTATATCTGTGAAGGACTAATATGACCAGCTTTTCCATTACAGACCTTCTAAATGCCTATAAAGCGAGTATAATTCAAAACACAGACTCTATTGACCTGAATCACAACTGTCAGCATGCCATACTTTTGCTCATCAGGCAAAAGCTAACAGGTACCAAGAAAGATGCAGCAAACCCCACCAGTGATAAAACATCATTTCAGTGAGCATTCAGAGCTACCGGGGACACTGAAATAGAGACAGGAAGAAGAAACTCCTTCAAGTCTGCTAAGCTTCTGCATGAGACCTCAGCTTGTCTAGCATTTATTCCCAGGACTTTCTCCCCCAGCACGGCCTCCAAGTTCTGGCACACTCAACTTGTCTAGTTTCAGTTTGCACCAACTATGCAGGCCTTCGGCATCAAGGTCACCAAGAGCACCACAAAGTGCTCCACACTCACCATTTCAACATCCTGTCCCAGCTCATCTCAGAGTAAAACAAGGAACACACAACAGCTCCCTAAGCAAGCCTGAGAGCACATGTTAGCTTTTCTCTAGCTCTGCAAATGCACACCAAATCAGGCACTGATGGCTAGAAAAGAAACGGTAACTGGATTTCCTAAGTTCTGATTCAGAAGGAATGTAAAAGAAATGCAGCATTTTATAAGATAACTTGGTCACATTTGAGAGGATTTTTAAAAATAAAAGATGAGATGCACTCCAAATACAAGAGCCAAATTGTGCCCTAAATTCCTGCTTCAAAGATGGTAATTTTTTTTTAATGCTTTATTGTACCAAGATTTTTTTTTATGTGAGAATATCTCCTATATCTTTCCATCCCCAAACCAAAAGCACTTGGCCTATATTGCTGAAAAGCTTTTGGCTGCAGCAAATAGCCATCATGGAGAGATTCATCTGGAGTTGCTGAAGTCTAATATGCATATGAGTAACCCAGTAACCCATCTTATATCTTCCCATTATAAACAGGGTCTAGCAACCTTCACAACACGCACAGACCCATAGAACTGTAGAATGGTTTGTGCTGGAATGGACCTTAAAGCTCATCCAGTTCCAACACCCTGCCACAAGCAGGGACACCATCTACTAGACCAGGTTGCTCCAAGCCCCATCCAATCTGGCCTTGAACACTGCCAGGGATGGGGAATCCACAGAGCTACCATGTCCCACCTATGCTGCTCCCGTGCAGACAGAAGATATGCAGATATCTGACAGGAACAATAAGCCTCTGCCATAAAGAGCATCATGACTTTTTAAGAGTCTTTTACAAGCTTTTGATTACATTGCATGATATGCCTAAAATTATGATACAAGGTTCACAAAATGCAGCATTAGAAGTTCTAGTCCTTGAATATTAAGCAATTGCTATATCTAGCATAAAACATTTCTCAGGATGTATTAAAAACAATTATAATAGCAAATGTTATTAGAAACCACCTATCCTATCAACCTTCTCCATAATGAGGCTTTGTATGGAGTTTACTTTTTATAAAGTTAAGCATACTATCTTACAAAAGGAATTACACAAAAGAATGAGACAGAACAATATATATATACTAAGTGTTCTAAACAACTCTGTGGCTCAAGAGGAAAAAAAAGATAAGAGTTTAAATATCAATCATTTCTAGATTTCAAAACAAAACCAAACCACAAATCACCAGCGGGCTTTTTAAAGGCTGCACAGTTTACATTCTAAGGTTTTTCAATATGAAATTGTCCTTAGAGCTTAACACAGCACTACCACTCTTAAGCAAGGAAAAAACCAACTGTTTTTTCCCATCCTTATTTGTCCATATCATTCAATTCTGAATTCTTAACTTTACATGACAAGAGTTAGAATATTTCTGAGAACTCTATGGGTATTATACAATACTTACACCTCCCAAAGTTCTGAAAATTTAAGAGACATTTTATTGAAACAGATTTAAAAGACACTATATACACAGATTCTTTCTTCATACTTGTGCTTAATTTGCCATTTATGTATTAAATTCAACTCATTTCCAAGGACACATGACTATATGGTCACTGAAGGACTGTGCAAAGAAAAACAATTTCTAGACAGACACTGTAGTGAACAGAAGAGATTTTAAGGTAAATTTAAAAATATATATATATACACACAAGTGGATAATACTTATTTGGTAAATTAAGTTTTGCCTAAGTCACCTTACAGACCCATCCTTTACAAGGAGACAGAAAGGCATTTTTAAGTGAGCAAAAGAAACAAACTGTACCTGAGATAGCTGCCAAAATAAGCAACAATGTTTGGATGTTTACAGTCTTTCATCATAATGATTTCCTGCTGTACAACAGCAAAATCTTCTCCTGAAAAGCAGAAGAATGAATATTTTCATCAGGCTGGTTCATACCCACACCTCAACTAGACTTTCAGTACAGGTTTACAAAATAAACATTTTGAGTAATTAAAATTAATTATCTGCATGCTTCACAGGCATAAAAAGCATCTGTAAATCAATATTTATTAGCAAGGCCTTAGCAATAAGTACCTATATTCATAAGAAGTTTCATTCTGGGCCAGACAGATCTCACTTTTGCTGATTCCTCTGGTCATAGCTCTTTCTAAAGTCTTTATTTCCCCTCCGAGACCCAACTGTGTCCATCTGCATATGCCCTGTCAATAGCCCAGGTTCTTAAAACTTTGCTATTTTTGGCCACATGTCCAACACCCATTAGATCATCTTCCTGAGCAAAAAGCCCCATTCAGTAGTAGGCTGCTGCTGTGCCTCCTTGGTAAACTTGGTAAGCACATGAATTTACAGGCTGTGTATGTCCAGATAAAACACTGACACAGATGTGTCATTTACCACATTTACTATTTGGTACCTCCATCGTCCCTGTCCTTCTATAAAAGGTTCTTACCAGCTGTGTATGCTGAGAACATCATGTATGAAATTGAAAAGCCAGAGACATTTTTGGTTTGGGAGTGTCAGGCAGGGGTTTTATAGGAAAGTTAAAAAGAAAAGACGAGAAATACCAAATGTAAGAGAATGACAGAAACAGATATCTGACAGCATTTTTAATTAGGAAATACATGTCAAGTGCTCTTTCGCAGTTCAGTCTCTTAACACAGGGACTCCTCTGAAATGTCTTAGGCCATAAGGGCACATAGTAGGAAGTTAGGTATATTATTTACAAAGTTCTTACAATGTTTGTTTAGATACTAGACATACAAGTTTCACAAAAATGAAGTCATTCCCACTAAGGAATTCCCACTCAAGGACTTCATAGGTAAAGTAAGCCTCAAGGCCTAAAATAACCATTTAACTTAATGAATAACTTCAAAGACTCTTTAAGCAAGCTGGGGGGAAAAGGAAAAAAAAAAAAAACAAAAACCAAGAAATTCCAACATATGTTAAAATTCTCCTTTAGGTGTACTGCTGTAGCAGACTTCAGCATAACTCAAAAGAGCTTTTAAACCAGAAGCCAAAGCTATTGTCTAGCAAGTCAAATACAGACAGTAGGTTCATATTTATGAGTTGTTGCAACCCAAAAATCACTTCTCAAATACAGCTGTTAATTTCAAATGTAACACAACAACTTCCAACAGAACTGGTCAAGCTATTACCTAAGAAAACACATTTTATGTTTCTCCCAAGACACCAACATATCGGTGACCTATCCAAGTGGTACTTTCTAAACCAGAAATCTGATATTCACATGTGGTTTTTTAAATGATAGCAAATCTCAAACCACAAGCTGCAAATTAACATCACAACAGGCTGTCTACTATCCGTGGTATTTTGCTGATGGCTTACCGTATCCTGGCTAGACCTGTAAATATGCAAACACTGAAGAGCAAACAAGAAATCATTTTCCTCTGTGACAGGACAAGGTATCTCCATTATTTGACCAGAGTATTATTAAATTAGCATAATATTAATATTAAATTAGCATCAACTTTGTAGGAAGTGCCTAAACATTATTAACTCTTAATCTTCACACTCTCCCCCAGTCTGCAAAACTTGCAAAGAAAGCCAGTGCCACAGCTGTGGAATGCGGATGCTGCCTGTCTGAGGCTGAGTCAAGCCTCTACCGCAACTGGAAGCAACAACTACAGAGACACTGAGCTCGCTGAGCAAGCAGAGGGTAGCTGAAGTGCATTGTCTGTGCACTTTGCTTTAGCATCTAAAGGCTGCCAAAAATATTTAACTGCAAGATATCAGTTGTTATCCCCATCAGCACAGCTTGAGGGCAAGTTATCCCAGCTGCAATGCATCCCCAGGCTCTGTTCACAGCTCACCTAGATCACACAGCATGATTCTCCAAGCACAACCTACGTAACACACTACTTTCTTTCTTGCATTAACTCTCACTACATCTTGAAATGAAGCACAAACAGTTACAAGTTAAACAAAAAGTCTGGACATTTTACTTCCCAGATGACTGCTCTGTAATTCAACAAGGTTAGCCACAATAACACAACAGAAATTGCAGGCCAATATCTATAGGGCACGTGTGTTTTCTGAAATCACAACATCAGTACAGCTTGAGTGCACCTCTGGCATACGGTGAGTCTTAACCAAAGTCTCTAAGAGAATTTCCGGAAATGTAAACTCCCAGATACTAGTGCTCAGCTATTATTTCACCCTTCCTTCACATTTCTCCCTCTATGCTCTCCTCCAGGTAAGTCCTTTTCTGCCTTGCTGCCTTCCTCATTTCTTTTGCTCTATACAGAGTTTTGTATCACATCAAATGAAAACATAGTACTTTAAGACCAAAATACCCAACATTCTCAAATTCTCATCAGCTTCCCTTTAACTATTTTCCAATTACATTTTTTTCCCCTTACATCTTGCTTGTCATGCCTAGGGTTTTTTTAGAACAGTGTATTTTGTCCCTGTTTTAAAGGCAAAAAAATTATCCCTTCTTTCGATAAGGACTCAATTTTGTACAACTGTATTTCGTTTCTGTGGCCTGTACAGTTAGGTAACACTTACCTGGCTCTAGTTTTATTACTTTAATTGCTGCCAGCTCGCCCGTGTTCACATTTCGAGCCTACAAAAAAAAGTAAAATAAAGTAAGAATTTTAACTTTAGGGTCAGAACACAGTAACCAGCTCTGCATTCGCAACATTCTCTGACAACACAGAGTCCAAGAGCAACTGAGATACACAAGGGTCTAAAACAGTGAAACCACTTGCTGGTTTGAGACGTTTCTTGGTTCTCTGGGGTTTTTTTAAGCATAAGCTCCCTCAGGAGAAGCCAATAAATTAAAACACTTTGTATTAAAACACATTTCAGACAAGGTTAGATTTGCCCTCCCCCCAATACACCATGCATTTATTTTTATTTGGCTTACAGCTTTTATTTTTATTAGGTAAGCACCATTTTCTGAGTTCTATTATATCCAAAATGCTTATTTAAAATAATCCATGACTGTGCTTAATGACAGTGAACCAAACTGTAAGAATTCTGTAGCTAGCATGCTATTCTCCAACACGCATTCGTAGGAAGCACTCTTCCAACAAAACCTGGATTTCTTTCCTAACAACAAAGCAAGCCCTCTCAAAAAAACCAACACCAAAAAAGAAACCAAAACCACAAACAAAAAAAACCCCAACCAACCACAGAAACACCAGGCAGCTGGGTTTTTTCAGAGCTCTGAAGCTTTAAGTACGCTCAGGAAACCCAAAACTGCCACACAACAATCCAAATTATGCAAGTCTTCAACCATGCTGTACCCATAAACAGACCATGAAGACACTGACTGCAAAGCAGTTATAAACATACACACATCTCACAGCAGACAAGCAATGCCCAGAGTGCATCAAGTGCTGCACCCTTCAGCGTACATGACTGCTTCTAAGATTCCCATGAGAGCAATGCAACACTTCCCGCCAGTTTCATTATGTGCCCCTTGATCCTTGCTCTCCATTAGTGTCAGCATCCTCCTCTTTCTGCAAGGGTGCAAAGAAAACAAGCCAGCAACAAAGGAGTTTGAAAGCATTCCCCTGGCATGTGCAACAGCTGTGGCCAACTTCAGCAGCAATTACTCAGCAGCTTAACTGCATTTTGTATGGTGCTCTGTCATGCAAAAGTCTGAGCTCTACTGAGTAACCAAGGAAGCTAAATTTTTAACAAGCCATTAAGAAGCAATATAAATTATGGTATGACTTCTCTTCTAGAACCACTGCACTTGACTACTGACTGAAAACCAGGAAGCCATTTGCCCACTGCTTTCAGGATACTTCTGTGCTTCTGCAACCAGCCATGGAGAGAGAGCAGCAAAGATGCTCCCCAGCATCAAAGCAGCAGCTCCTGAAGGATGCTCAGCTACAGCCTCTCCTCTTCCTAGGGAAGTCTTGGTACTCAATGCACTGTGCTGGATCACTACTGCAGTGGATGCCATGCCCACTCTATCCCCTACATAGGGCACAGAAGGTGAGGTCAGTCCTACTTATGTCTTATTCCCCTCATCCGTTTTCAAACCAAAAAAGGCCAGAATTACAGAACTTAAAGACACAGACAGGTGCCCACCCTTTATGCTGCTAACAGTGTCACTGAAGCCACTAGGAGCTCAGGGGCTCAAAACTTTTGTTGACTGGCCTGAGACTCACCAAATACTGCAATGTATTGATTCTTAACATAGCAGCTTAACAGCTGCTTGTGAAACCCCAAGTGGAGGGGAAAAAAAAAACACCTCCTTAATCTATAAAAAATGGCCAGCAGTACAATCTGGAAACACGTACCGTATGTATTCCTGTGTTCAGAGATCTACCAAGCTCACTCCTAGCACAGCCTGTTTCAAACCTCTAACTGTTCCCTGGTGTGGCAATGCTCTTCTGCAGTGCTGGAGGTACTGGCATTTGCAAGCAATTTGCAGGCAGATGGTTATGGATAGATCTTGAGACCAGTGGGAATCCTATAAAAATCAAGGAGTAGCCCAAACTTGATAAACTGTGGAAAGAACAGTTAAAAAATCGATTTTCTCTGGCAGCTTTCCCTGTAAGTCATCATTTGCCCACCCCAATGACGCAGCAGTGTCTCCACTCATCACTGTGTAGTGGAAAAAAGACACAAAGAACAGGAGTTCCTTTTATCTGTACCAGAGAATGAAGGCAACATATGACAAAGTGGCACCACTGAAGCATGAATTAGGATTTCATTCCTTATTTCTTTTTCCAGCACATTCTTCCCATAGTGAGAAACAAAACCAGCGGAAAGATGTTCATTAATCAAAGGTCAACATTTTTTAGCCTCCAAGATGAATAAAAATTAATGAAGCTTAATGAATACTCATGAGGGAGTCTTGTTGATACTTGAAGACATGATTTGGGTCTACTTGTCCTAGTAAGGTAATCAGTGAGAAAAAAAACTGCAGTGGATACATGTGAGGACATCCTGAAGTTACTCATCCTGCATGCAGCTGGGATGTAGAAGCCAAGCTGGAAACATCTGACAGGCTTTAGGGACATTGTTAGTCCAGCAAAAAAAAAGTTTGTTTTTTTCATTAGTATTTTAACAATACTGTGCCCAGCTGTCAGGAACTTGTTTCTCTTATTATGGCTCTATACGTCACTGTGCTGGGCAGAGCGCAATGGCAACTAAAGCAAGACAGAAGGCAGTTAGGAGCTAGTGACAATTTTGGAATAAGTCTGATTAAAAGACATGAGAATACTCACCGCAAAGCCTTGTGTGCTGGTGATGCCAAGAAACTATCAACATTAGGCAGACAAATCTATAGATACATTTGGAGCAGGACATACAACATCCTAGCCAAAGGAAGAGAATCCAAGCAGCAGGCAGCCTTGCCAAACCTGTGCTCTTCATGCCCCTCCCATCACAAAGGGATTTCATCTTCAATGTCATGTTAAAAGAACTTCTCAAGATTATGGGCAGGGAAGCACTAACACTGTCTTTTCACCTCTATCTTAGGCATTTCTTCTTTTCTTCAAGAACAGCAGCATTAGGACTCTTTGGGCAGCTGGCCGTTCTCTACATCAGTACCTGCCAGGGCTCATGAAAGCCAGAAAGGAGGAACAAAACCTGATTTAATGCAGGTCATCAGTGCCTCCAGGAACAGCAGGCTAACAACTGCTTAAGGGCATGAATTGCTGCTTAAGAAAACATGACTTGAAGTTGACAACCTGAGAAAGCTTTCACTTTACATCCTATTCCAGCTGGGTTATCAGCATTAAATGTATCACAAATAAGAATATGAATTGCCTTTGTTAATTTGAGTATATAAGGAAAAAGAGACTACTCTGACTGTAGTGACACAAGGTTCCTTGCAAAGGATAATGATGGCGACCAAGTACCCCTGACAGGTTTTACAAGTTCTCATCACAAGCCTAGATGAACGAGACTGAAAAAGAAGCACTGTATGTTTTCCAGCATGTGCTGGAGCCAGCTCTGACTCTGAATTTGAGGGTGCTTGTGTACATACCATACAATAGCTCAGTATCTTGAGGACACTGCCTTATGCTTTCATTCAGCATAATCACACTGAAGTTGCCAATTACTTATGGGTTTTGAGATTCAAGCATCAATAAGGATTAGATGGCTGAAGAACAATTTCAAGCAAATATTTTTGAATTGGCAAATGCAACCAAAAATTTCAAAGTGCCATGTAGGAAAATGCACATTCATTTTTGGTTTCCACTTGCACCTTACGTGTTCTAACTCTCAGCCTTTTTCGTGATGAGGTTAAAAGCAAGAACCAGGAGTTTTTCCCCCCATCCCTGTTTCCATGAGCAGGAGCCTGAAACCAATACCTTTAAATGCAGGTTTCATTATGTCAATGGGAATGCATTATACAGGTCTTCCAGAAGCAAAGATCATCCTACACCACCTGCATCTACACATGGCTGCTTATTAAACGTATGCAGCATTTATACAATGTCTGCCCTGGGAAACCATAGAAGAGTCCTCATTCTACCAGCAGGTAAAGGAATGATAGCCTTCCAGAGATCCACAGTGCCATATCTGGGGAGGCGTTTAAAAAGAAAATCCACCAACTGCAAAGTCAAGCTGAAGAAGCACTGCCTAATTCAACAGGAAATAATTATTAGTGTTTCTGTGACAAGAGTAGGAGATCAGATCAAAACGCTGCCACCCACTAGAAATAAGAGCTAAAAAAATCCAGGTTTTGTTGTTACTATTATACAAAAAATCCATTAACCAAAATGCCTCACAATTGGAAAGATCCTATTACTCTGAAACAGAGCAGGAAAGAGCAATGGGAAGAGCAGTACTTAGATGCGCTCTATTTGGAAACACCAGAGGCAAAGCAAGAGACATGCATGGTGTGTGTCTGAAAAGGAAGGAAAAGAATAAAGTGGGGAGGAAGACTGATATTCAATAGTGCCCCTTAATGTATGCCACAACAGCAGATTCATAAGTAGTGCTCTGCACAGTTGAACCAATACAGACATAAAATCCAAAGGGGTAAATCTCTTGCCAAGTTTATATTTGTCCTTCAAATGAAAACTAGTAATATAAAACATATAATGCTGCAACAAAAACCAGGCCAAAAAACAAATCTAAGACAGTAACAACAGGGCACTTCTGGTTTTGACTACTTTCTATGTGAATTGTTGAACAAAATGTAGAGCAGCAATTTCTAAACAAGTTGCTACTCATGGGATAACTGGTTCCAGAGAACAGACAGGCTTCCTGAACTGGATTAGCTCCATTCTTCAGGAAAATGCACCCAAATGGCTTCCCAACCCCCTTGCTTCCAGCCCTACATTCTTCCCCTTCAGCCTCTCTCAAAGCCACACAAGTCCCCAGGAGCAGATTCAACTCTCCAAGCCAGCAGGAACTCACCTGCCCCTTTTTTTTCCGCTTAGTTTTCTGCCAGGTGAATCAACCACACCAGCCCAGGCACCACAGCAAGTGCCAGAGCTAACACCGGGTAAGCAGCACTAGAGCCAGGAGCAGGGTAGGGAATCACCCCTCTCTGGCAACAGTGAGCTCTTACATGAGTTCAGCTCACCCTACAGAATCAAAGCTGTACTTAACAGGAACTGAACTAAGAATTACACTAAACATAATAAGGTTCCACATTCTGGTAGGAGACATGATACCAAAACCCAACAGAGCTACAATTTTAGAAAGCAATGTTTTGCTAAAGATGATGTCAAACAAAAAGATCAGAAATGAAGCAAACAAAATTCCCTGCACAAGGCATGGATTACTGGTTAACGAAACCACAGTCACAGAAACTACACCCTGTAGTACTTACTCTGCACAGTAAAATTGGGATGGCAAAACAACCACCCCTCTCTGCCTGCCTGACAAGCTTCAAAAGACAATTAAAGCTGAAATTACAGCCTTCAAAACATAGCCATTTATTCCTAGAAAAGTCAAATGGAACTTCCAGCTGTAAGCTCAATGAAGTAGAAATGAAGGCCAAAGTGCCTATGAAAAAGTACACAACTAAAAGACACACTTTCAGTATTTCAGAAGCAGTAAAGCTGGAGAAGAATTGATGCCTTACTGGGTTCACCCCAGGAAAGGAGAGCAAGGACAGGGACATGGAGAGAAGAGATTTGTGCTTAGGACTCTGCAAAATGGGAGTTCACCAAAATTCAGGTTCAGCTGCCTTGGACACATCCTCTTTCTGCAGTGCACAGAAGCACAATCAGAAACCAGACACTGGAACATGGCTGACTGCAGTAACAGTAACCAGGTGCCCCTCAGAGATGCCCACAGGATCCAAGAGCTTCAGGGTGAAGCACTTGAGCTGTAGGCACATGACTTCCCTCACCAAAACCAACTCGGAAGCCAAAGCACTAGGGACAAAAAAAAAAAAAAAAAAACAA
>NDXB01018508.1:59499-183933 GCA_002631895.1 Agapornis roseicollis
GGGGGGGGGGGGGGGAGGGCTGGCACATCCCATCAGAAAAGAGTTCACCTGGATAGTTACACAAATAGCAACAAACGCTACAGAGAAAAATGTCAGAGTATGCTATAAAGCCCCAAAAGTTAAACTTACACTAAGATGCTGATGCTTTAATTTTGCTTTTCCTACATGTCTGAAGTTAGGGCAGGATGATGAAAGCCTCTGATCTTAACGACACCTTTGCTGACTCCCAGTTTGCCTGGTCAGCCTCACGTTTTACAGAGACACAAGTACAAAATGCTGGTATTTTCACCCAAGACAGCGACGGGAGCAGTGGCCGGGATCACTTTTAGGCACAGGATTTCAAGTGACATTTAGGCTGGAAACAAGAGAGCAAACATGCGGCTCCCGCACCCCCAGAGGTCGGTCTGGAGAGGAGCCGACCCTCAGGCCCTGCCCGTGAAGCGGACTCCTGAACTTGCACCCAACAGCAGCAAGAACCGACACCCGGGTCGGCTCCACGGCCGCAGGAACCGAAGAGCGCAGCGGTCCCGCATCACCAGCGGGGCCCGAGGGTCCTCCCCTCGCAGGGGTTGGCCAGGCCGGCGCAGGGAGGCGCGGGGACCAGGGTTCCTCCAGAGAGAAACCGGAGGCGCCCAAACCGGGCGCCCACGCGCAGCCAGCAGGACTGGGACCGGTGCGACGGGAGAGACCCCGCTAGAACCGGGGGGACGAGAGACGCCCATGCTGCCCGCAGCAGCAAGAGAACGGAGCAGGGTGGTGGAAAGGGGGAAACGTCGCTTGGCAACAAAAGCCCCTCTCAGCTTTTGGAGGGGAAGACCGACCGGGCAGCTAGCAACGGAACCCAACGGAGTGGGAGCGGGGGGAGAAGGAGAGACGACACAGCCGCGCCGGCCCGCGGAGCTACAGCTACCTTATAGACGTCGCCGTAGGTGCCGCTGCCGATGCGCTGGATGAGCTCGAAGTCCTCCTGAGGGTTGCGCCGGGACAGGTCGCACACCCGCCCGCCGCCTCCACTCATGGTGCCGAGGGAGGCCCTGCTCGGCCGCGACCCCCCGGGCCGGGGGAGGAGAGAACCCGACACCGGAGCGCTCACCGCCTCCCCCCAGCCCGCTCCGGCAACATGGCGCCGCACCTCCACACTGCGCAGGCTCACGAGGCACCTCCCCGCCCCGCAGCCCAGCCACCACCCTTACGCCTGCGCAGGCCGGCATCAGGAGGGGAGGCCTCCACTACGCATGCGCCGCTCCTTCCCCGGTGACCTCTGCGCAGGGTCGGACGGGGCGGGGGGTCCCGCACGGTTACCACGCCCCCTTCGCGATGCCGCGCCCCCTTTGCGATGCCAAGCCCGCTGTCGCTCAGGGGTTGACGCATCCCGAGACCGGTGCCCTCCGGGGCTGCTGGAGGGGGCTCTCGCCACCGACCCCTGGTACGTGACCTACCCGCGGCGGCACCGGCAGCGCTTGCGAGGGCGCCCAGCGGCCGCTCCTGCCGCTTCCCCGCTTCTCCTCCGGCCCCCGCCTGCCCCTGATCTTCGCCACGGACGGGCACCAACTCCCGCCTTGACAGCCTCGTCCTCGGGGGTGAGCGGTGTTGCCGGCTCGGTGACCGCCTGGCTCAGCGCCTGTGCGTGCTGCCAGTGACTCAAAAAGCCAGATCCGTGCATGTTCACTGGGATCCCCCTTCAAAAGACGGCTCCCAAGCATGTAGCGGGCAGACGCCAAAGCCAGCCCCTTGGCACGGGAGCTGCCATGTATCCATCCATCCGTCCGTCCCTTCGTTCATCCACCTATCCATGCGTCCATACAGCCATCCATTCCCGGAGCCCACGCATGCAGCTGAGGACCCCAAAATTCACCAGCCCCTCTGCATGCTGCTGAGTCAAGGGGCATCCCCCCCCATGCACCTGCCCTGGTGCCCAGCCCCTGGTCTCTAGCTTGGGACAGGGCACTTCCCTACTCCTCAGTGCGTGGCAACACAGCGCTCCCTACCCCAGGGCACAGAAACGGGAGTTCACTGGGATCCCAGCTTTGCCAGCTTTTGTGGAAGCTTATAGAATCATGGAATCATAGAATAGCTACAGTTGGAAAGCACATTAAGATCATCCAGTTCCAACCCCTCTGCCATGGGCAGAGACACCTCACACTAAACCATGCCACCCAAGGCTCTGTCCAACCCCGCCTGGAACACTGCCAGGGATGGAGCATTCACAGCCTCCCTGGGCAACCCATTCCAGTGCCTCACTACCCTAACAGGAAAGAATTTCTTCCTTATATCCAATCTAAACCTCCCCTGTTTCAGTTTGAACCAGTTACCCCTTGTCCTGTCACTACAGTCCCTAATGAAGAGCCCCTCCCCAGCATCCCTATAGGCTCCCTTCAGATACTGGAAGGCTGCTATGAGATCTCCGCGCAGCCTTCTCTTCTCCAGGCTATACAGTCCCGACTTTCCAGCATGGAGCAGGCACATGGGTGCTGGCCTCCATCCTCAGCTGTGCCCCTCACCCTCTGTGTGGGGAACAAGTGTCAGGTGGCTGTGGGAACCCTTCTCCCCAGACCAGGCTGGACAGGGCTTTGAGCAACCTGGTCTAGTGGAAGGTGTCCCTGCCCGTGGAAGGTGTCCCTGCCCATGGCAGGGGGTTGGGAACAGATGAGTTTTAAGGTTGCTTCCAACCCAAACCCTTCTATGACTCTACATAAAACCCTGGAACATGGCTATGCAACATGTGGCTCGTAGGGCATTTCTTGGTCTCTGTGCTGGTGAACATGGCTTTTCCCACCACACTCCCGCTGCCAGTGACTGATGAGTGCAATGAGAACAGTGGGAGGGGTGACTTTGGGCTCAAAGATGCACCATCTGCTTGCCACCCTGTCTGCCTTGCCAAGGGTGTTGGCACTGGAGACACTCCTCTCCACTGAGAAGGTGTGTGGGGATGGGGAGCTGGGCATGGCCTCATTTCAGTGTGTGATTATCAGAGCAGAGAATGAGCTGAGGGGGTTGAGCTCTGGCAAGTGTAGCTGGGATGGCTGTGGAATTGCGTAGTGTCTGTCAGCAGATTTATCGCTCTAGCCACCCTGGGCCATGCATCCCTGTCCTTGGCTTCATTTTTACAACCTTTGCTCTCACAAGTAAAACCTGCTAAAACCGGATTCAGGCCACTGTGATTTTTCCTGGCACGTGATTGAGGTTTTGGGGACATGCTGTGCTGCTTTCTGCTGCAGAAGAGCTGGACAGGCAGCAGGTATACTGAGCTGGATGGGGCTGCCACAAATGCTCCTAGAGCCAATGCAAGGGGGCTAGGCTCTGTGACAAGTTCAGGAGTAGCAGCAGCTCTGGATGAATTATGGAAGGAAATGACAGGGAGTTTGAGCTCTGTCCAGAAAGGCTGACAGACATCCTGCTGGGGAACACCGATAACCTCGTCACCCACCTGCTCTTGCATCTCAGTCGTCATTTTTATCTCATTTAAGAGGAAATGGGTTATAGTTATTGCCATGCCAAGTTCTGCTTGGATAGAAATGGTTATGAATGGTTATTTTTCCCCTTAAATCCTGCATTCTACCCACAGCAGCTGCCTGTGCTTCCTCTGTTCTTACAAAAAGCACCCACAAGTTTCTTCAGGAATGTCTATGTCCCTTTACCTTGGTAAGAGAGACAGGTGCAGCTGAGAAATGTGCCCTCTGCTGCCTTCAGAAACAGGTCAGATCAAATGGGTATCAGGCATCATTTGCTTCTCCAAGCTTTGGGGCAACTTTTCCTGCTTTTCCTTAGATGTGGCTTAGATGTGTAAGACAGTTGAGCCATATGCTACAGGGAGGCAGACTGGGCTCCTCTTCAGCATTGCTCAGGAAAGTCAAATGAATTAATAAAAAATGCATTTGGGTGTTAAACATTTTTGTTCACCCAATGCTCTTCCTTTAAGGGTTGTTCTGGTGATGGTGAGGCATTTGCTGGGACATTTGACTGCTGTGCTTCCAGGGACCATGAGCCCCAGCTGTAATCAGTGGCACCCCACAGACACAGAAAATACCTTGCTGAAGCTGGATGTCTTGTTATTTCCAGCCACACTCACAGCCTATCCATCCTGTCACTGCTGTTTAGGTCCAAAATGCCATTTCATGCTTTAAAGCCCTAATTCTGGCCACTGCTTGAAACAGAAGCACCGTCTCCTTAGCCAGCGTGCATTGGCAGGATCCACCTGCCTCCATTCAGGTTGCACCAGTGCAGTTTGCCACAGCTGGAGATCCCTTCTTAACCATCTGGCATATTTCCATGCCAGAAGAAAGGACAAGGAGCTATGGAGGAATAGTATAGCCTGTGGCCAGCCTTTCCCTTTTGCTTATGGAAGAGCTTCTGTGACAGGGAGGATGTTCTTACAGAGCCACAGAGCACCTACTTGAGCCCAGTTGTATCAGACATGGAGGTAGGCAAGTGTTTTCTGGAATGCTGAAGGCTGCCTTGATCAGGGGAAGAGCTGTGGTTTGTCAGTCCCAGGGCAGGTTGGCTGTGGTTGTAAATAGTGCCCCAAAGAAAGTGTATGAAGGGAAGTTTAAATTTAGAGAGCCCAGTTGGCTCCAGATGTGGGAGGCACATGTACATACTGGCCAAGCCCACACTGGTATACTCCTGCTGCAGTCACTCCTGATTTCCAGGCAAATGAGCAAAGCTTCACACATTTAGGGATGACTCTTAAGAGTGTAAAAAAGCAGCAGTGCAGCCTGGTCATTTTCCCCTTCTCCTCAAACATGAGGCTTTTACACTCTACTTCACAAAACAAACAAGAAGAGTCTTTCCAGCATTATGTCAACAGTCTGAAGACTTGGCTTATTCTGTGCTCTTTTGCACTTTAAAACCTCCTGAGCTGTTGTCTCCCACCCCCCGCCTCTCCTGACCACAGCCAGCATCTCTTAGGTATTAATTCCTTCTGGCATCCAACGTTGATTCCCATCTGTTCCAGGCTGCCTTTTGCTGGTTGCTCTCTGTTCAGCTGAGCAAGCCCAACTCCACCCTCCCAAGCACCCAGCATCCCGGCTCAAGAAGGGGCACCCACACAGGATGAGACCCTTCGCACTGTGTGTCTGGTTCATCAGTGACTGCATGCCGAGGGACTGCCTTTTAGAGCAGCCATCTCTGTGGTGTCACACTGAGAAGCAAGGCGCCAGCAGTGACCGCTCATGCTGGCATTTTGCTCTACAAAGAACGCGGAAGGCAAAAACGCTTTTCTGAAGGGAACCGTGCCCCAGAGCAGCAATGGCTGCAGGGCGAGGCAGGGCACATCTCCCTGGTGTTTGCCCTTTGGGGATATCAATCATCGGTGCAGCATGCGACAACTGGAATGCAGCCTCTCTCCCTGCCTCCCTCCTGCTCCCCTGCAAGCTCCATGGCTCAGCCAGCACGGGCGCCATCCAACATGGGCTGCCTGGGAGAAGTTAGCAATAGTCAGTTCCCAGCAGGCAGGCTTCCTGCCTGTGATTTTGCATTACTCAGAGCACTGTGTCTCCTGCTGCAGTGCAGGCCTTTTCTGGAGAGGGTTTTGTCTTTGCCAGGGGAGGCACAAGTGTAGCGTGAGAGGAAAAACACTGATTGCCTTTGCTCAGCAGCCCAGTAGTAAGCGTTTCCTCATGTTTCTTCATGCCTTTGTGAAAATACTCATCTGTGTCCTTCAGAGCGTAGCAGTATCCTTTTGGAAGTGGAAAAGAGAGGAGCAGAAGACAAGGCTCCCAGGTAATAGGTAATGTTTTATGACTGCTGCTGGCCATTGGTGGTCTCTGCTACTCAGAGAAGCTGGGCAGAGCTGATTACTCAGAGGAGAAGGGGTGAGCAAAAGCCAACCTGATGATAAAAGGATGGGGAGGAGGAGGACAGGTAACAAGGTCTAGCTGCAAGAAAGGGGGTAATTCCCAGCACTGGGAGGGGAGACTGATGCTGGTTACCTGGTATGGGAATGCCTTGTCTTTCTCTCTGGCAGGCATCACTCAGAGATGCACTGCTATCAGGTACTACTTCTCCCAACTGCTAGGGCTGCACAAGGTCCCCTTCAGCGTGACAAATATGATCCACCAGCATGAATGGCATCTGCTCTGTATGTGTTCAGCACAGCCCACTGCTCTTTGGCAAGGACCATGGCTCGTGATGTCCCCTTCATGTCAAAAACACAGCAGTGAGTTTTCCCCTTCATGTCTCAAAAACACAGTGAGTTTGCAGAAGAGGCAGCCGAGGAGGCAGGATCCCATCCGAGTCCAGCCATCAGCAATTTTCACCTCCATTTTCACTTGCAAGCCACTATGGTCTGTCAAGGAAATCATGAACACCACAGACAAGGGCTTTTAAGCTTGTTGAATGTAATCTGCTCTCGGCCACCTTTCACAGGGAGATCAGCTCTCACCTCCCCTCTCCACAGACACCAGCTTTCAAAATGCGTCACTGGAAAAGGTCCAGAAGGAGACACCAGAAGCCATGTGCTAAACAATTATGGCAGAACCTGTCCGCCTGGAAACTCCCCAGCCTTTAGAAATGGGAGCATTTCTATCCTTCCAAGTTGCTTTAAATTTAAACCCCAGAAGGAAATAGAGAACAAAGAATATATCACGGTGTGTCTGTATAAAACCATGATGCACCCACATCCTGGAGGTCATATGGCTGAAGCCGTATGATTATATGGTTGAAATGATGGTGGGAAGTTTATAGCTCAATTACAAAACCACTGGTTTGTAGCAGCCTTACCACAGTATCACTTTCTACTTCAGAGTACTCACTCCTAGGTTTGGCATTACTTCTACTGTGGGTGCGTGCCTGGCATGGGCCAGCTGCACCCATGGCTATTTCTAGGTGTCCCTCAATTCCTCCTGCAGGGGAAGGCTTGTCTATGATAACACCAACTCTTGATTTCTTGGGTTTGGTGGAAACAGACTTGAGAAAGATCATGGCCAGATACCTGGCCGTGGCTGCAGCTCTTCCCTGTTGATGCATCATGGCAGCAGCCAGCTTCTTTTGGGAGGAAAGCTGCACCCAGCACTTCGCAGGTCTGCTGTTCCTGATGCCAGCTAACATGTCATTCCAGCATGCTAATTGCACATGAAGGCTTCACCAGGTTTCCCTTGGGTAGGTAGCATGTGCTGCCAGTATGTGGAGCACGCCTTTCCTTCTGATCTCCAGTTACTGTGCCATGCATGAAGCGAGCTGTTCACTTATACAGGTGGAATAGCCAATAATGAGAAACAAAAAACCTGTGAAAAATGCTTTCAGCTTCATGCAGCAGCAGAAAAGGACCATGGGGCTAAACCAACTGCTTCCTTCTCTTAGCATACAAAATGATGTCTTCACCACAACATAACAGTCCCTTGGTGCAGTTTGCAGTCCTTCAGGATGGACTAAATATTTCTTTTAATACTGATGTACAAAAGGGGAGTACTTTAAAGGAGTATCATAGTCATAAAATTAGAGGTTGTTTAGAGTGGGAGGAAAAGTAAAATCTGTGAAAATGAAGCAATGAAGGCAGCGTGAGTTTGAACCATCCAAACTCGCAGGGCTAAGCACAGGACCTTCTCCTGTGCCAGAGAAAATGTTTTGATTTGAGCAGCTGTAACTCACTGCAGCATTGCCCTGTATTTTTTAATATATTTGGAAAGCACAGGCCTGAGGAAGGCTCACTGCACATGGCAAATTTAGCTGCTTGATGAAAAACACAGCCTAATGAAAAACACTAAAGGAAAAGTAACCCAACAGAAACCCTAGGCTGGGAGAGAAGGCTGTTCAGCAGGGAGCTGGAGAGGGATTCAGTATGAATGGTTCCTCATCAGAGGTATGTGCAGAGCCACCACGGAGGTGGACTACCTGGTCACTAACCTCCACATAAGATTGCACAAGCACAGGCAAAACAGTTTCCCGTGGCTGCTCTGATGGGCGCAGCAGGTCCTGCTCCCACGCAGGGAATTTGGCACCACAAGGCCAGCTTGTGCTCTCTAATTGTGTCCTGTGAGTCAGATCTGATCACAGATGGAGGCTCTGGTTACCTTGCTCTGTTTGAAGGGCAGGCATGACTGAGAGGAGATTCTCTTATTCTTAAAAGTAGTGACCAAGAAGTTTGCTGGATGCAATTCAATCACAGATTAAAGGCTTAGCCTTGCATTACTGGATAATACATGAGAACTTTATGAATGATGGCAATTATCACCTGTGTGCTGCCCAAGATAACTAATGCCAATAAAGCTGGCTGCAAGTTGTTTGAGTAGTAAGGCCTAACATTTATTTTGTTATTCACACTATGCTACATCTCAAAATAACAACACAATTAATTCACTTATAGAAATGCTTTGCACTATCTCTGTGCCATAGAAATGATACCATCAGTGTTAAGCAGCAGTAAACATCATACAGTTTAATTCATTGGCTATTCTCACCCAAAATAAACCACCCTTGAGGCACACACCAGAATTACCCATCCTCGCACATTATTTTTATGTCCACCACAGGAATTTCATCCTCCTCTACAGCACAGAAAAGTTCTGATTGGGCTGGGCCAGTCCTGTACACAGATCCTATAGTGTTGCCTAATGAGGGGACTTCTGCTAAATGTGCATCCTAGTATTTGAAGCTCCCACCACCCATTGCTCTCAGTGTAGTTTTTAACAGTCCACTGTACTGATTTTCCCAGAGGCTGATGCATGATAGGGGATGTGATATACCCATTTGATGTTGTACTCTTTGGCCTCATAGAGGTTGTTTCAGAAATGAGTCCCATTGTCTGACTCAGTTCTCTCTGGGGTGCCACATCACCACAAAATCTGTTTCTCAAGGCCCAGGACAGTGTTCCAGGCAGTGGCGTGGGGCACAGCGTATGTTTCCAGCCATCCGGTGGTTGCTTCCACCATGGTAAGCACATGGCGCTTGCCTTGGTGGGTTGGTTGGGAGTGTGATTTAGTCAATCTGCCAGGCCTCCCCATATTTGTACTTCAGCCATCATCCTCCAAACCAGAGAGGCTTTAACTGCTTGGATTGTTTAATTGCAGCACGTTTCACACTCGTGAATAACCTGGGCAATAGTGTCCATTGTTGAGTTCACCCCAGGATCACAAGCCCATCTGTACATTGCATCTCTGCCTTGATGGCCTGAGGTGTCTTGGGCTCAACAGGCTAAAAAAAATTCACCCTTACATTGCCAATCAAATCCATCTGAGCCACTTCAATCTCAGCAGCTTTATCCACTTGTTGGTTGTTCTGGTGTTCCTCAGTGGCCCGACTCTTGGGTACATGAGCATCTACGTGGCATACCTTCACCACCAGGTTTTGCACCTGGGCAATGGCATTGTGCCACAATGCAGTCACTGGGATGGGAGCAGCAGCAGTGCCTGTTGGTTTGTTATCAGAGACCTTCTTTTCCCCTTGAGGGTAGTGCAGTGTTGAGCAGGGCTCAGTAAGCATGCAGTAGCATGCTGCAGCCATTTGTGCCTCTCTGGAATTGCAGGATGACAGCATACTTTTTCCAAACATTTTACTAGTTCTTCTGGATTCTGCACTTGTTCAAGGGTGAAATTCCGAAACACTGGAGGTGCCCACTGTAGTAGGTACTTGTCCATACTATCCCACACACACTGCCACTCTAACTGTTCAGCCTCAGGGAAGATCTCTGGGTGGTATTTTTAAGTAACTGTTTAACCTTAAATAAAGCCTGAACCATATACAGCAACATGCTGGTTCCCAGCAGAAGGACCAGGTTGATTTCAAAGGTGCTCAAAGGATATTAAAAACCTTTAAAATTCCCAAATATTACCATAATCAGCCTGGAGGGGAAAGAGGGAAGAAAGGAGGGAAGGAGGATATTTCCCCCGTAAGTTGGCTCTCCAAGGAGAAAAGGCAAGAGGTGTAATCAATAGTTCCCAATAGATGATTCCTGAAGTACAGAGATGACAGGAATGCTGAGTACACACACCAGATTGGTTTCATACCCAGAGATTCATTATATCATAAACCAGTGTTACAAAGTACAACAGAATGATAATCTTAGCCCAAGCCCCAAGGATAACAAACATGACCATAGGGAACACATACTGTGGGTAAGATATCATATAATGCAACCCTGGGAGCAAGCATAACAAAAAGAACTGTCATGGTTTAAGCCCAGCCAGCAACTAAATACCACATAGCTGCAACCTCAATTCCCCCACATTCCCCAGTTGGATGGGGAGGAGAATAATAAAAAACATAAATACCCATGGGTTGAGATAAAACCAGTTTAATAATTGAAATAAAAGTAAAATAAAATAAAAAAGTAAAATACAATCAATATAATAATAGAGAAAAGGAAAAAACCCTGCCTCTCTCCCAAGGAAAAAACAAAACACAACGTAACAGTGATGCACAATACAATTGCTCACCACACATTGACTGATGCCCAGTTTGACCCTGAGCAGTGATCAGCTCCTCCTGCCCAGCTCCCCCCACTTTATATACTGGGCATGACATGCTGTGGTATGGAATACCCCTTTGGCTAGCTTGGGTCAGGTGTCCTGCCTGCTCCCTCCCAGTTACCCGTGCCCCTCCTCACTGGCAGAGCACAAGAGACTGAAAAGTTCTTGACTCAGGGCAAGTACTACTGAGCAACAACTAAAACATCGGTGTGGTATCAGCATAGTTCTCAGACTAAAGCCAAATCACAGCACTGTACCAGGTACTAGGAAAAAAGTAACTCTATCCTGCCTCAAACCAGGACAATCAGCACATGCCTGTGTCTCCTTGTGTATCCCTTGCACACGAAGTTCCCATGCAATTTGTAAATGACCAAAATTTCCATTCTGATCACCGCACTGTGAGAAGAATTAAATTACTCTTGTGCATTCCTGAATGTTCTCTTGTTTATCAGGCATTTCTTAAGCTACAGTATCTGTAGTAAAATACCTGCCTCTGTCTAAAGCGTTTGTGTCAACTGCCATTTTAAGGCTTGGAAATGGTGTCTCCTGCAAGGCAGAGAAAGCTCATACAAACCAAGAGGGCTGTAGCCTGGACATCAAGCACTCCTACAGGGCAGTGCAGCATGCTGGAGCTAGAGACCCAGGAAAACTCCCCTGCCTGGGCCAAGAAGCCTGGATCACTGCCATGCTGCTTTTCAAGTGCACCAGAGTTCAAATTCACTTAAGCACAGTGCAAGAAAGCTACTAATTACCAGCAGTAGAGATCTTTTATTTGTATATGAAAGCATCTGTCTTTCCAAGACTAACCCCATAGATGGCATGTGGAATCAGAGATCAGAAATGCATCTATCTGCTGCTGAAAAAGGACTCTGCAACACCATTCACCAAGGAGGAAGAATTTCCATCAGCATTCAGGGCTTTTGCAGTAGTGGTTTCACTTGTGCCATGAGAAACAGCATCAGGAGAGTCATGTTCAGCACACTTGGTAATGCCATCCATGCGCTTGCGGAGATTGTGGCTCAGCAGCAATACAATAGTCCCTCCAACAACACACCGGTTACAGCCAGAATCAGTTGGATTCTATTTGACTTAGGGTCTTGGAAGTATTTACCCAGAGTTTCTGCATCCTGGGAACAGTCAGCTCTCTTGACCACAATGCAGCACTGCACCCTTGTGGTGATGAAGGTCAGCCACACACCAGGCTGTGGGGGCCAGAACGTGCATGTGGAAAGGATGAGACTATGGGTTCTCCATCCCTCAGGATGCTCAGTTTTCGGGTTAACCCCACCCTGAGCAGATGACAGGACCTCCAGCTGTCCATTCCCACCTAAACCCTGCTGTCATTCCATGGCAGCCTTTCCAGAACTGCCTGGAAATGTTTCTTGGACCATCCTTGAATCAATACTTGCAGCACAACAATTTAATAATAATTTTACCTACAAACAGAAGGACAGGTTACCTATAGTGCTTCTCAAAACATGCAGAAATAACAGCTTCTGACCAGTGACAAAGACTTGTTCAGTATTAGAAAAGTTCAACATCAAAGTACCTTCCAGTATCCTAGAAGCCAAGGCCAATCAGAGCTTTTAAGCAAGAAAGAAACTTACAGATATTCTTACAAATAAGTGATATTTCTTACCATTCTGGTAAGAAATAAACATTGCAAGCTGAAAACAATATGGATACTTCATCACCCCTGCACAGGGAAAACCAGGCATTTGTCTGTCATGAATAAGAGTGACCTAGACTTGGGCTTTAAGGACCAGAATAAGGTCATTATCTTCTCCCCAGAGTAGGTCATGGATAGAGAGCAAACAGATTCCCTCTTCCAGGACAATGGTATCATCATTTAAAATCCTCCTACTGCAAAACATCATCAATTTAACTCTGAGCTTCATGCGTGCCCCCTACTACTCATCTGGTAAATTGAAGTTACAAGCCACATTTTTATCTGGATTTGTCCTCACTGTGTTCCTATCAGACAAAAAAACCCTTCTCACATGTATGTAGTCTCTGCGGTATTCCCAAATTTACCATTAAGACAGAAAACTACTGCCCATATCTGACAAATATTATTTTCAATGTCTTCTGTGGAGTTTATTCTTACCAAAGTTCCCAGGGCCGAAGAAGGGGAAACACATAATTATCCATTCACTAGCACTATGGAGTCACTGCTCACTTTGTTGAGCATTAACTCAACTACTCTGGAAGCCTGGGGAGATGGGAAAGGGTTCGAGGGAGGCAATGGACCTGGGGTCTGCTGCAGGGGGTAAGTAGGGTCAGGGCAGGCTCAGGGGAACTCTGGCGAGGCAGGGAAGCGCCCGGCTCTGCATTATAGGAATTGTGCGCATCCTTCCCCTCTTTCTCTTCTGCCAACTCCCAGGGAACTCCCCGGCGCTGCCCCGCTGAGCGGAAGCTGCAACACCGGACGGTTTGAGCTCCCCGTCCCCCAAGTCCCGAGAACCAAAGGGCAGGAGATCCCCTTGCACCCACCGAAGCGGCTCCCACTTCTCTCCCACAGTCCCTCACCTGCCCGAGCCGGGCGCCGCTCCCTGCGCGCCGCCATGCTGCTCCCAGGCACCCCGCGTTCGTAAACCGCCGACGGCTCGCCGGAGGTACCAAAACACCGCCTCGCAAACGCGGCCGCAAGCACCTGGTCGATGCCTTGCTGGGCGAGAGCAGGGAGTGCCGGCACCGTTACGGCGGCCGGCACCCACCGGCAGTACCGCTGCTGCTGCTTCTGCCGCGAAGAAACTATGTAAATATGGGAAAAGGTTTAGAAAAGCGTCCGGGTTTCGGCAGATAAGGGCTGAATGAACAAAGGCCAAAAGCCATGGGGATGAAGGGATTGACAGCAGCCGCACAGAGAAAGATGCAGTGTACTGGTCAATGAAAACCTGGATGTGAACTGATAGCGTGCACTTGCTGCCCAGAAAGCCAACTGCATAGAATCATAGAATACAGTAGTATACTGGGCTACATTAAAAGAAGTGTGTCCAGCAGGTCAAAGGAGGTGATCCTGTGCCTCTCCTCTGTTCGTGTAAGACCCCATCTGGAGTATTACATTCAGCTTTGGAGTATTTGGCTCAGGAAACACATGGACCCATTGAAGTGGGTCCAGAGGAGGGCCACAGTCATTGATCAGTGGACTGGAGCACTTCAACTTCTGTAATTCAGATACATTTGCTATGAATTCATATGGATGGGTTGTAAGCACAGACACAAACTCTTGCATTAGAACAGTGAAATGAAATCTCCTTCCTTTAACAATCACACATTTGTTAGTACATAAAATATATTTAATTAAAACCAAAACATCAAATACTAGATTGATGAAGTAACACGCAGCAGATTTCACTTGTCCTGGCTGCAGCAGACACCTGTCTGCCCAAGTTGAACAAAATGCATTTTTGGAGACCAGAAACTACTTTAGATGCTCTCAACAGGCACATCTAAAGAATCTGGAGCAATAAAAAGTGTTAACTGGTTCCTTCAGCTTCAGGAAGTCCTAGTGGCAGATGGCCAAATGCACAGTCAATTGGTTACAAGACCTTCAACTTGTATGACCAAAAGTTACTGCAGGGAGAAAGACAGAAATATATCGGAGGAAGCTGCTCATAGACAGAAGACTTCATGCATGGTTCCATGCAAGTTTATGCTGTTCCTTTACTTTTAACTCCATCGTAAGGGATTCCAAACCATCTGTTTCTGAATGTCTCATTTGTTCGGGTTGCTGCTTCTCTGGTATTTCATCTGCGTTTCTTGCATAAAGTTTCTGAAGGCTGGCTCTTCATGACTCTCCTCAGTAACTGGGGGGAAAAAATCCACATTTCAGTACTATTTCACCACTTGTTCTACTCTTACTGAAGAAAGCTAGAGTCAGGCTAGGTAAAGCAACACATTACGTCTATTTGATCTTCATTACAAGGCAAAAGAAATGTTACCCTATGGAATAGGAAAAGAATGAAGATTAAGTCTGTGAGTTGTATAAAAGAAAAAAAAAAAATAAAATCACACACTGTAAGAACTTTGAAGAGTGTTCCAAGACCAGGAGTCACTGGAAAAGCAAAGAGAGCCAGAGCAGAAACTGTAAAGGCAAAAAGATAATGAAACATATTGTATGTTAATTAGATTCAGAGGTCACTGTGTGCTCGAAGCATAATGAGCTTGTCTGGTTTATGCATGTTATACCCTATTAAAAATAATTACCTGAACTAAAAATTTAAACTTGAACTTTCACAAACGTTTCACTGAACTAAGCATTGCAGCTGGGCTTCTGCTAAATAGACAGACACCTATATTTAGGTGACAATGTTTGCTTGTATTTTAGGCTCCCAATTCACTTAATCCAGTTAATGAAATATAGAGGGTATTTCCTGACTAGACAGGCAGTTTTTAGATCAGATCAGATCCCTTATTCCCTTACCTTCATGGTCAATATCATCAGTATCACTCTCCCTTTCTTCTTCTTCTTCATCAAGAGTTCCTCGTGTTAGGATCAGCTCAGAGGGACCCATTGCAGAAGCATCACCAGACCCTTGAACAGGAACAGGTATACACGAAACAGCACGCTAACAAGTAAGCTTGTGCCTTGACAACTTCTATTTTGCACATAAACACAGCACTAAATGCCTCCTCTAAAAGGACAGAAAGCTGCTTGTGGATTACAGGACAGACTGCAACAGCATCATACTTAACCTCATATAAGGCAACAATTCAACCAAAAGCAGAGCTTTCTTATTTCTAATTTGACAGTTTCACCACTTTATCTACATAGCAGGGTTTCTTTCCATGTCTGTGACTGACATAAAGAGCTAAGTCTAACCCCACAGGAACTAAGGCTCTACTCGTCCTTCCTAACATGAAGCTGCTTCCACACTTTCACTGTGAAGACAGAAAAGCACTAAGTGACTTCTCAAGGCAGACTCTTCAGACAACTTTTGCAGTAAACTTGTATCTTCCTACTAATATACCTGCAAGTGTGTTTCCCTGCACACACATGCTTCCCATGTCCTTCCGCAAGTGTTCCAGCTGCTCTTTCTTTTGTTCATTTTGAGCTTTCTCCTGTAGGTACAAAGTTACACATGGATTCTGAGTACACTTAAAACATCAGTAGAAGATTCATCTCACCCAAGAAGAGCAGTCTGTCCCCTAGCCAGAAAACAGGTCTTTACATTACAACTAAGGTTACATGAACTTTTGGATAAGCATGGAAAGCAACCTCCAGCATGATGGGCTTCTAGAACATTTTCAGCAGCATCAGGAAGCCAAACTCAAGTGAAGTTGTGCCTGCAGAGAACTGCCCTTTGGACAGCCAGAGCTCCAGGTGAGCAGAGCTAATGGCTTTGGTATTGCAATTCAATCTTCATTATTAATTGCCTAACTCAAAACAGTATCTTTCACTGGTGCAAAGAGATACTGTGATATTCTCAACAAATCACTTTGCCAAGTTATTTTTTAAAAAGGCTCTACCATTCTGAATGGTAGATATAAAAATCTTTCCCAACCATCTTCTCACAATTTGCCCAAATAAATTCTTAGCACTAAACCACTGACGAACATCTGATTTAAAAAAAAGTCTTTATTTTTGTGAAGATACACTCCACCACATCCAGGAACAAAAACCAGATGGTGAGTTTCAGAACAGGATTTTTTCCCACAATGAGTATGATTAGTGAATGGAAATGTTAAATCCTCCCAATAAAGAAGCAATTGTGTGCATAAAAGTGAAACCAAGATACACTGCCCAGGTATATAAAAGTTAAAAATACCTACCAGTGTTTTTCTCAGGCGTTCATATTCTGGGCGATATTCTCTGAAAATACAAGTGGAGTACATTCAGTGTGCACTAATACATGACATATTAAGTAAGGATCATCTTGTTTCTACCCCAAAAAACGTCTTCTCTAGAAAAGTTTTCATGTTTGAAGGACATTTCAGAAAGACTAATAGTATTTTTCACCCACATTTGGATTCTGAAACCAACAGATGCAAAATAAGTGAATGTACTTCATCATAGCAGCCTTCCAGTATCTGAAGGGGGCCTATAGGGATGCTGGGGAGGGGTTCCTCATTAGGGACTGCAGTGATAGGAAAAGGGGCAACGGGTTCAAACATAAACAGGGGAAGTTTAGATTGGATCTAAGGAAGAAATTCTTTCCTGTTAGGGTGGTGAGGCACTGGAATGGGTTGCCCAGGGAGGTTGTGAGTGCTCCATTCCTGGCAGTGTTCCAGGCGGGGTTGGATGAAGCATTGGGTGGCATGGTTTAGTGTGAGGTGTCACTGCCCAGGGCAGGGGGGTTGGAACTAGATGATCTTAAGGTCTTTTCCAACCCTAACTATTCTATGATTCTATGATTAAAATAGCAAACCTTTCTCATACTATCTTATTAGATAAGAAATGAAACCACCTCAACCATAGAATCAACCAGGTTGGAAAAGACCTTTAAGATCATCAGGTCCAACCGTTATCCCAGGTCTGCCAAGACCATCACTAACCCATGCCACAAGACAACTGCAGGGGCAAAGAGGCGCAGCCTGAGCAGCGCTCCATGGAATGCTCCCTTCTGCCTCCCGAGGGTGACCCACCTGCATGCGGGCACCACAAAGGAACAAGCCCACGTCCCAGAGCATCCTGCCGGCACCGAGCAGTGCCTATGGCAGAGGCTGCCAGGAGCAAGCCATTGAGGTAGTCATTTCACTGCTGTATCTAATCAGCAGATATATCACTCTACTCACAGACATGACTTTCTCTGCCAAGACCTGTGTTTCCTAAGACAGCTCAGTGGGAGCTCAAGACTGTTCACAGACTTCCAAACTATTGTACTACTATGGGACCTTTGAAGTATTTTCTCTAATGAAATAAGAATACCCTGTTCTTAGAATCACAGAACAGTTTGGTGTGGAAGGGACCTTCAAAGATCATCTTGTCTAACCTCCCTTGCCTCTCTCGTACACTCCCTTTATATGCTGAAAGGTCACAATGAGGTCACCCCTGAGCTTCCCCCTCTCCAGACTGAACAACCTGACTCTCTCAGCCTTTCTTCATAAGATAGATGCTCCAAAACTCTGACTGTTTCCATGACCCTCTGGAACAGCTCTAACAGGTCCATGTATTTCTTGCTCAACTGTGGGCTGCCACACTGGTCACAGTGCTCCAGGCATGGTCTCAGAACAGTGGAGCAGAGAGGGCGAATCACCCCCCTTGACCTCTGACCACATTTCTTTTGATATGGTCCAGGATACAATCACCTTTCTGGGCTGCAAGCACACACTGGCAGCTTATAGGAAACCCTTAACTAGGATTTCATTATGTAGGCACTGTATCCCAGAGTAATTTTTAGGTTATGCAATAAAACTCCTCAACACCCCAAAGGAGACATTTGGGGAGTGGGGAAGAAGCACAAAGAGCACCCTACTCAGATACTCCCAGGCCCATCACAGAAGAGCCATCAAACCATTAAAGATCCCTCTCAACAAGCCCAGAGGAACACAGGGACACGGTTGCAGGCAAGGAATCCGAATTAAGGACTTGGAGGAATCCCAGCTCCTCCCATTCAGCCCTGGCATGCCTTATCAGCTCTCTGGATCACCTTGCAAACACAGAGAGGTGGCTGACTATGGGTGTGGGACACATTATGGGATGCAGGGAAAGAGCTCATCTGGGGAGTAACAAATATGGGAAATTGAAGGATAAGGGAATAAAAGGGTCTTTTATTTTTCTATGAAGAGTTAGGACAAAAATCCACCACCAAATAGTTCCTTTCGGATGCTGCTTTTCATGCTGACTTTTGCATTTAAGTTTGTTAGAAACTCTGAACTACACTGGCTGCAAAAAGTGTACAGCCCTTCAAATCAAAATCAGTAACTTCAGCAAGTCTTCACTGAGTCAGGGACCAAAAGTTATAAACTTACCTTTCATATTCATCTACAGCTTTAGAGAGCTGAACAAAAAATTCATCCAGTCCTGTGCCGACCACAGAAGAAACACCAACCACCTATAAAAAAACCCCCATACATGAGAACTGAAGAGAACTGAACCAAGTTTTTAAGTAGCTGTTCAGAGCCAGTAACATTAAGCAGCATTGTAAAAAAAAGAACACACACACACACACCCCCACACCCCCCAAACCCCACCTTACTAATAAAACCACAGGGGAATCTAAAGATACTCATTTAATCATCACAGTGGCATATGAGAATGCAGTAATACTTCTACTTCTGTCATTCCTATTTTCAACTTCTTTCTGACCCTGATATTAATTCTTGCTATCCCCATTTTTGGTTGGTTGGGTTTTTACTTCGTTATGGAGGTGTGTGGTTTGGGTTTTCTTCCTTTTTCCCCCTCTATTTAACTCAGGAACCTGGATTTTCTTGTCTGGTTTACAAATTTTACCACAGGGAGGGAAGCAACAGTTAAAAACCACTATTTACTCTGTACCCATCTTTACAGCTCCAATCTCAGTAGCCCCCAGAAAACATAGATAAGACAATACAATGCCTAAACATAATGAAAAAGAGCAATTTAAAAGAATGATCAAGTCTTCTGTTGACTTGGTTATTTTTAATAATCTAAGTTCTCATTCTGAACTTTATTATAAATGCTGCAATGTCAGTGTACTAGAATTAAAGAGTAAAATAGGCCACAGAAACTGGCTTTTTGCCTTTGAAATTCTGTCCAATACTTTGCATTTAGTTGAAGCAAATTTTAAGAGGTACCCAAGCCAACCCCCAGAACAGCGAGAGACAGAGATTTTAATCAGTTACTATATTCAAAATGCACATCTTCCTAATTTGAACTTGTATGTCATTACACTTCTGGGCATTTGTTCAACCTTTATTACATCAATTAGCTAAAAATGCCTTTAATTAAGACTTTTATCTGCCAGTATTTGGTGACCCATTGTCCTGGTTTCATTGTGGTACTTAGTTGCCAGCTGAGCTTCAACCACAACACCCTTAACAATCTTACATCCTCTAATGGAAATTCTCCCTCTTTTTCATAAGCAAAACAGTCTTAACTACTCTCTTTCAAATGGAATACTTTTTTTCCAAGCATAGCCTTGCATCTTATCAAAAGTACAGTAAATATGCAGGCAATCAAGCATTCCAAGGATTTTTAAGCAATAGTCTTACACATTGTGCAGATACAAATCTTTTTATACTTTCATTGCTGTCATGGTTTAAGCCCAGGTGGTAACTCAGAACCATGCAGCTGCTCGCTCACTCACTCCCCCTACTTGTGGAGGGGTGGGGAGGAGAATCGAAGGAATGTAATTGCCACAGGTTGAAATAAGAACAGTCCAGTAACTAAGGTGTAACACAAACCACTACTGCTACCACTAATAATAACAATGATAATGGAAATAGCAAGGGGAGAGAATCGGCTCACCGCCTGCCGATCAATACCCAGCTTGACCCGAGCAGCAATCTAGCCCTTTCAGGTAACTGCCCCCAGTTTCTACACTGGGCATGACGTCCTGTGGTATGGAATATCCCTGTGGTTAGTTTGGCTCAGGAGTCCTGTCTGCTTCCTCCTGGCTTTTCCTCCTCCCTGGCAGAGCATGAGACTCAGAAAGTCCTTGGTCAGAGTAAACATTACTTAGCAACAGCTAAAAACATCAGTGTTACCAGGCTGAAAGTCAAAAACACAGCACTGCACCAGCTACTGAGGAGAAAAATGACTGCTACTGCTGAACTCAGGACNAGTGTTACCAGGCTGAAAGTCAAAAAACACAGCACTGCACCAGCTACTGAGGAGAAAAATGACTGCTACTGCTGAACTCAGGACAGTAGCTACTCCTTATTCCATACCATTCATGTCATGCTCAGAGCCCACATTTTTCAATATACCGAAAACTTAGGTACAAGCTGCCTTCTACTCTATAATTCTGCTCTCCTGTCTACTGTTTTAACAGATTTGACAAGCATACAAAGATTTGATTAGCAAATAAGGACTAAGAAGTACTTTAATCCTACATGGCACCACTAAAATCTGTTTTGAAATACTGAATACTGTTCCACATAGGACACTTACAGTATTCTTGTTTTGGCAAAATTATCATTATCTGTATGAATGGAATCACTTAATTATTTTCGTTGGCTTTCCTGTAATAACCACAAAGCCAACTCCTTGTTTTTGCTTAAGTAAAAGCTGATGAAAACCATGATTAACTGAACTCTTTTAGCACAGATTATGGGATCAACACCCTCTCAGGTACAGTGTTTTCAGAGAAACTGAATGGATTTGTGCTCTCGAACCCCGGCAAGTAGGGGAAAAAAACCACCACTTTTTGTTGAGTCAGCCGAAAGAGAGGATTTGTTTCTGAGGTTCTTTTCCTTCCTCCTACTTAGTAAATTACCAACTCTACATGATACTTTCAGAACAAGGAAAACTGTCTCAGATGTGAGGCACTGGAATACAGAATATTAACACTTACCAGCCTATCTTAGCTTTCTTCAGATGACTAATCACAATTCAGTACTAAATGATTCAGACTGCCACTTGGTGTGACATGCAACTAAAGTTACTTTGTTTTCAAATCAGCAAGTCTTTGCCCCCAAAATGCAAGGCTCATCAACAGATACCAGCTCAAAAGGGTAGTGGCAAAGCCCTTTTAGAGAAGGACAGAAGGGTTAAGGTTAGAAGACACCTCTGACAATCATCTAGTCCAGCATCTCCTGCTCAGAAAGCAAGACTGACTAGAACAGGTTGCACAAGATCTTGTCTGAGTGTGTTTTGAGTATCTCCAAGCATGGAAACTCCACAATTTCTCTGGATCACCTTTTCCAGTGTTCAATCAGTAAAACTACAGTAATTCTGTTTTCCTCTTCTGTTTAAACAGTTTCCTGTATTTCACTTCGTGTCTGCTTTCTCTTGTCTTCACTGGGAACTGCTGAAAAGAGCCTGGCACTCCTCCTTATATTCTCCCACCAGGTATTTATATACCTCAGTGATATCAATGAGCTTTCTCTTCTCCAAGTTTTTGAAAGGTAGTGAAAAAAGGAAGATTCTTACCTTCAGTGAACTGTAAAATTCATCCAACACTAAACTCATAGAACGAGTCAGGTTACTGACATAGGATGTCTCCTGGTTCAGGGCATCCTGAAAAGTCTCAAAGTCCTGCATCCATTCCACTGCAAAACTGTGGTCAATTATGTCAGTCTAGGAGAAGAGACAACTTTCAGAAGTAATAATGATGAATTTTTAGCCACAGGTTGTTAAGTGGACAAATAAAATTTCCATTTTAAACTTATGCTCAAAGTACTGATCTTTTGAAAATATTCAGCCCTGGTCTGAAGTTTTTCAAGCTCTGTTTGTATCAAACCAACTGCTTGAATACAGGAAGAGAAAACAAAAAAACCTCAATCCCAATTTTAAGAAGGCATGTTTAAGGAAACAACTACAAGTCTAAAGGCTTTATGGTTTACTGAAAGGGGGCATCTAAATACTTCATAGTGTAAAAGAAAGTTTAAGTTGCAAACATTAGAAATAGTGTGACTGAGGACAGACAAGACAGTCCTCAGTGAAGATCCCATGCTTTCTTGATTGGCTTGGGGATTAGGAGGGAGAGAGAGCCATTTCCACACCTGGTATCAGCCTGAAGGATCTTTATAAAATGTGAGCTGTGCTCTGACCTAAAGAATTGTAATCCAAACAAGATGGTGGACACAAGCAGGTGAGATGGTTCCATAATTTTACATGCATTAGTATTCAAGCAGTCTACTGACAGATTTTTAGTGTCACTGATCAGGACCAAACACCTTTGTTTAAGTCTTCCCTGCTACAATACATGGGACTCCTTCCTCAGAACAGGCAGGTGTTACACAATTCTGACTATAAGTCTGCTGCAGAGTAGAAATAATTAATGATTAAGACAACAGTTATGAGAAGGTGGGGATTTGGAAGAGCGGGATTCAGTAATGAACTCACCATTATATTACAAAGTTAAGTTTCCTTATAGCCTTGGGTTATGGTACAAAACATTTTTCAAATTGCTAGTATTATCTCAAGGTTGAATGTTTGGGTGGAACAACCCTGACTCTTCTTGTGTGTTTATATACTAAGGACCCTTTTAGATTCGGTTTTCAGTCTGCAGCTCCCTCCCAGCCTCTCTTTTCTAGAAAATCTATTATCATAGTAAGACAAAGACGCTACAGCAAAGCAAGCTAAACAGAACAATGTTCCACTAGGACACAGAAACCAAAGCTTTAACTTACTTTGTTCATGACAACAATGAAAGGCAGCTTTGTCTTATACAGGATACTGTGGGACACACACACAAAAATGTGGAATTAATTTAAATCTCACTAGAACAGTAAAGAAGCGTAAGGCAGACCAGACCTGTGCAAAACTGAATATATTTGACTTCAAAAGATAATTATTTTCCTCCACATCAATTAGAATGTAATTTTTACCCAGATCCTGCTTATCACAGGTGAACAAAATATGCTCCCAAGATGTAAGCATGTAGTTGTAAGACAAAATTTCCCACACACTCAGCTGATTTTGATTACTCTTTTCCATGACTGTCAGATCTGTTTTTAACTTCCTTTGCATTTTCTAATTATTTTTACTTAAATTTTAGGTTTTGAGATACTATTTGTGAACCGAGCAATGAGTTCAAGTAACTCAAAACATCTATAAAGCAAAGCTACTTTGAAACACTAGCTTACATATTCATTTCACTGTATATATTCCAGCATCTAGCTCAACACTGTCAGAAACTGCAGCATGTAGTGAGACACTTTATGCATACTCCTATTAGCAGTACAGCTTTTGACCTTGGTAAAAGGATTAGTAGGTTTTTTGAAAATCTTTTACCAACATTTATGATGAATTATGACAGCTCTAGATATGCTGATCTCTACATAAGTATTTAGTCCCCAGTTTAACATGAAGATGGGTCTGTTGCTCAGGTGGGGGAAGAAAAGGCTTCAGGGAGAGCTTATTGCAGTCTTTCAGTATAAAAAAGGGGCTTGTAAGAAAGATGGAGACATGGATTAGAGCAAGGAACAATGGTTTTAAACTGAAATAGGGTAGGGTTAGACTGGACATAAGGAAGACATATTTTACAGTGAGGGTGGTGAGACACTAGCACAGGTTGTCTAGAGAAGCTGTGGATGCCCCATCATTAAAAGCGGATGGGGTTTTGAGTAACCTGATTTAGTGAAAGATGTCCCTGTCTGCTGCAAGGGGTGTAGACTAGGTGGTCTTTAAAGGTCCCTTCCAAACCAAACCGTTTGTTACTCCCCTCCAAAGTAAGTTCCAAAGAGACACAGCAATCAGAGAACACAGACTGCATTTTCAGCTTTTCTTACCTGCAGGCATACAGCATGTTGGACATAAAGGTAACAGGGTTAGTGCTGCGAGAGGTGTCCATCACATAAACAACAACTGAAGGAAAAGAGGAAGCCTAGAAATACAAAGTAAAACATACCTTAATTAGAAGTACATGCTGTTCAATAGCTATTTTTTTTTTCACACAGCCTCTACATGACTGTCAAGTTATGTAGAAAGCACTTACCAAGGCCTCAGTTATGATGGTTCCTGATGCTGACCAAGTGAACACCTCTATTTGCCCTGGTGTGTCAATAATAACATACCTGGTAAGAAGTCATCCCCCCCAGAGGGAAAATTAGTTACACAATGGGTCCTGTTCTAACTAGATCACCACAAACACGTAACAACAAATGACATGATTATTCTGTTACAGATCAGAAAAGCTTCTCCCAAACAGTGACAAGATTTATGGGCATGCTTGAAAAATTCTTCTGTGAATTTTGTAACTAAGAAGCACATACTCTCTTCAGTTTCTACTAATGTTAAAGGCTTCAATTCTTCAAAAGAAGAATTATTGCCTGTTTGAATAGTGCATGAAATTACAGTCTAATGGAAGACAAGAAAAGCAGAACAGGAATCAGCAGACATTTCTTCAGTGTATCTAAAGAAAGTCTAGTTTATCTGATTTAATTCTATGCCCTTTTCCACATAAAATTCATGCCAAAGCTGAAAAACAACTAGAAAACATGCAGAGCACATTTTCAGGATTTGACATGGTTTTCCCACATTGATCCCAGAAAAATTGAACTTGGCAGAATATACTCACTTGGATGCATTTTGTCTTTTTTCAATAAACTTCATCACCTGATTGGAAAAAAAAAAACAACCATTAATTTGTATTTAGGCTCACAACAGGAAACTTTCATAATAATTTCTTAACTGTAACTAAATTAACTTGCACAGCTGCACGTACGTATCAAAAGAAGATCAAAGTCTTTTAAAGCTTTTCAGTGTGTGAAAATGCCCTACTAAGGAAGGGGTGAAGATGCCCTAAGACTGCACAGGTCAAAGACAATTCTGATTTTGTCTGTGTTTTCATACCCAATTAAAGAAATGGTGTAACAATGTAGTTGTTCCCTAGCTTTTTACTAAGAGATTGTGCACTGTCTCAATAACATACATAAGTTCCTACCTCAGCACTGATTTAGCATTATGATTTAAGAGACCAATTATCAAACAACCCCAGGAAAACTTAATCCCTTTCTAGAACTGAGCTTCCCTACCTCACAACCACAGCATCCATATGAAAGAACATAGTGCAATAGAACAGGTATGTACGAAGACTAAATAATGTTTTGCACACACGGCTTCTAAATTTTACTTTTAAAAAAGCTGAAAAACTGAAATATCTCAAATGAAAGCTAATGCAGTTTTGCTGCACTGTAAAACACATGGTTCTGTATGGAGAATATCCTAACTACAAATGCTCCCAGACTCCAAATACACAAACCACCCCTGCAGTCTCCCAGCACAGTATCCATAGCACACTATCACATAGGAACAATCTCATACCTGATCAAATCTTGTAGCAAAAAGATTAAGAGAGGTCACTATTCCACCATTTGGGCCCAGCCCATATCTAGACACTACATTTAGGAAAACAGACACAGTAAAGCAAATAATTCATCTACATACCAAACTGAAACTTGTACATGGATGCTTTGCTGGTAACTCTAAATCACACAACAGCCAAAAATCAAGAATCATATCCCCCACCATCTTTATCCCATCTAAATATTAAATGTAGGAGTCACACTAGCAAATCAAGTCCAAACACCATATTATATCTTCATCTGCACAAGCTATTAGTTAGGAAACAAAGGACCTCCATACCCTTTTGAAGTGCAGTCATTTTACTGTAATGTTACTGCCATCAAACTACTGTGCAGCAAAAGCTAGAAGTCCAATGACTGAGATTCAGAAAGTTCTTGGATTATAGTCAAACAATGTGGAAAATTGTTCTATGTTGTATACAGTCAACAATGTTTTGTTAAAGCATGAGGAAAAGGCTGCTGGCTTCCACAAAGAAAGATACAAGCTCTTCAAAAGAACAGGGAACAGAAGCATCAGCTCTGGTAGAACACACGTTTCTAACCTCACATGCAAGAAACACATGGTCAAAAACTACTGATCTTCACACAATATTCTACATTACTGCAATCCACACCACCTCCTGCATTCTTCATCAGAGTGTGCAGGGGTGCCAGATTATTTTCACAAAATCTGAGATTTCAAACATCATTATTTAGACAGAAAAGGATACTGTTTCATGACTTCTTTGTACTTCACAGTATCTCTGATATCTAGAAGAGAAAGAAATATAAATAGTGTTAGGATATTACTTTTAAAATATCCTCCTTCATCCATTTGTTGATAGATGAAAGCTCTTCTAGCAAGTCTCCTTTTGTCTCAGTAATAAATCTAGCCCCATCAGGAAAAATCTCCTAAGTAGAGTAAGATCTCACAGATTAGCTATGCTCCCAACACACACTAGAAACCCAATGTAAATTATGTGAAACATCACCAGTTTAGGCATTTACCTGTAACTGCTTCAGTTGAATTTTATTCTTATCTGATCAACATCAGTTAACAAAGTATATGTTTCTAACTGTGTTATTAGACATCCACCGCTGGAACAGATACTCTCATTATTCAACCAACATCAATAAAACAACTTCTATGTCAACACTACCTTTCTTATCCTCTGGAGAGAGAAACTGACAAACTGCATAAAGTTTAACAGACCCTTACAAACCTAAAGATTATTGAGCCCTTTGGAATGGCTAAGCATAAAGTCTGTTCTATTAACGTATTTTCTCTAAAATCCATGCCTTTTAAAGTGCTTTAAAGACGTTATTTCATATCATAGAATCTTAGAATGGTTTGTGTTGGAAAGGACCTTAAGATCACCTAGTTCCAACTCCCCTGCCATGGGCAGAGACACCATCCACTAGACCAGGTTGCTCAAAGCCCCATCCAACCCAGCCCTGAACACTTCCAAGGATGGAGCACTCACCACATCCTTGGGCAGCCTGTTCCAATGGCTCTAACACTGTTCTGGATATAGGGAACTAGGCTAAATCTACTACTGTGTTCATTGCTGATAAAAGAAAAACCTCGCAAGATGACATAAAAAAATGTACACGTGCAATGGATGAATGCCTCTGGTCCTAAATTAAAGATTGGTAGGAAAAAGGATTCAAATTTAAATAATTAAAAAACAAATCTTAAGTCCTTCTTATGTTAAGACTTGAAATCTGTTAAAGACAACAAACACAAACCTGCTGCCTCATCCCTAGCAGTGTTCAAGGCCAGGCTGGATGCAGCTTGGAGCAACCTGCTCTAGTGGAAGGTGTCCCTGCCCATAGCAGGGGGATACAACTGGATGAGCTGTAAGATCCTTTCCAATTGAAACCATTGCGTGGCTCTAACCAAATACCTCACACACCTCACCACCCCCTCACCCCAAGAAACACATGAAAAGCAGTATACCCAATATAGCTTTAATTATACACTGCAAAACCACGGGCTAGGGCAGGCAGACTCACCGATGTTGGCTGGGAAGGGCAGGTCGTGCACGGCAGGGTCCAGGTTGATCACATAAGGAGGGCAGCGCTGCGCATGCAGGTGCACCGCGAGTCGCTAATCACAGAATCATAGAATAGTTAGGGCCGGAAAGGACACTAAGATCATCTAGTTCCAAAACCCCTGCCATGGGCAGTGACACCTCACACTAAACCAGGGCACCCAAGGCTTCGTCCAACCTGGCCTTGAACACCGCCAGGGATGGAGCACTCACAACTTCCTTGGGCAACCCATTCCAGTGCCTCACCACCCTAACAGGAAAGAATTTCTTCCTTATATCCAACCTAAACTTCCCCTGTTTATGTTTGAACCCGTTGCCCCTTTTCCTATCACTGCAGTNCCATTCCAGTACCACCCTAACAGGAAAGAATTTCTTCCTTATATCCAACCTAAACTTCCCCTGTTTATGTTTGAACCCGTTGCCCCTTTTCCTATCACTGCAGTCCCTAATGAAGAGCCCCTCCCCAGCATCCCTAACAGAACACAAGGAGGCGCCAGGCTCCGCTGGTGAAACCATCAGCTCCCCATAGCCCGCCGGCCGCCCCTCACCTGCACGAAGGTAGTTTTCCCAGAGCCGGCCATACCCAGGACCAGCACGCACACCGGAGGAGCTACTGGGGCTGCCTCCACTCCGCTCACCGCCGCCATCTTCCCAGCACCCACTTGTCCTTCCGGGTCGCACAACGGCGGCGCCGGGGTGGCCGTGCCGCTGCCTGCCATGACTGTGTCGGAACCCGGCTGTGGCCGCGGCGCCGCGGGCCGGGTACACGCTGCGGACCCCCCACATCCCGGCGGCTGCGGCAGTGCTCCCACAGCACCACCCACAGCGTTCAGACCCGCGGCCGCAGACAGGAGGCGGCCGGAAGCCAGTGGGCGGGACCCCGCGGTCTTGCGCGGGCGGGCGGGGCGTCTGCTGACGTGGCGGCGGCGGCGGCATCACCATGGGGGGCAGTGGTGGCCCGGTGAGTACCTGTGGTTCTCACGTTACCGGGGCTGCTAGCCTGGGTTGGGGGGGTGGGGGGGGGATGCGGCCGAGAGGTGGCTCCGGAGGTGAGAGAGGCAACCGGGCGCCACCCGCGGGGTAGGAAATCTCGGGATGGGGTCCGCCGTCGGTGTGGCGGGAGCAGGCCGGCGCCACCAGAACACCCGCGGTTGGATTTCTGCTTCGCTCCGCGGGTCTCACTGGGCTCACGACTGGAAAGAGGGGGGGGCCCGGGCCTGCCCGGTGCTGGCCTGGGCGTGCAGCGCGGCCTTGGTTCGGTGACCGACCCCTGGCTGTTTGCCGCCCCCCGTCGCTGGGGCCTGTCACTGAGCGGCGAGCGGGACCTTCCGGGCTGCCTGGAGAGCGGCCAGCGGTGGCCGGGTTTCTGTTGGGAGGCCGAGGAGCGAGGAAACGGCCCGCAGGAGAGGCGGGCCCGGCTCTGCTCGGTTGACGGTCGGAGAGGGACCCTGAGCAGACACTGCTGGCACTGGTCGTGCGCTTTGTCTGAAAGGCCTTTGCTGCTGGAAAGAGTTGTCCACGGAGTATATAGTAGAAATGGAAACTTGGGGCTGGAACGGGGAGTTCCCCGAGGGGTGCTGAGCTGTCTCGCTGGCCTGTGTCCACGGTGTTTTCCCTCGGGGGTAGGGATGCACATAGCAGTGCGGGACACTTGGTGCTTCTACAGACACCTCTGTAGCTGTAGGGCTGACTCACTGGCAGTTACTCCATCAGTCTCCTGACCTCGGTGAGAGTTTCTGTGCTCTGTTTAAATACCATCTTTTCAGATGTCTTGATGTGGAGTAGCTATCTCCAGCAGCAGGACGTCTTCCAGGTCACAGAAATGTCCCATGGTCCATAGGGAGGCTGAAATGGCCCCTTGTAAATGAAGCTTCTCTGCCTTTTCAGGCTCTAGATCATTGTTCCTCTTTTTCTAAACTATGCAAGGAAGTTGGCATTTTTTTTTTCCAGATGTCCAGCCTTTGAGTGTTCCTTAACGTTAGGTCTCTGGTTTTAAGTGGGAAGTACAGAGGTTAAATAACAAAAGCAGTCAAAACTGAAACACCAGTTTGTCTAGAAGTTCCCTTCACAATTTCTGCTATCAGCTTCTCTGAAAGGAAGGCTAAACAATATCATCTGTACTGTCCTTTATTTATCATAGATCCGTAAGCGTGGCCTAAATTCTTCGTGCTAATCTTTACTTTCATGCAAAATTTGTTAGTTCTTTAAAAGAAAAAGAAAGTCTTAAAACATGTTTGTCAGTCATCAAGGTTCTTCTAATGGTATCTTAGGCCAGTGCATTCCAGCTCACTGCACCCACTTTCATGTTCATTTTTCTTGTTAGAACTTCACAGGCCCAATTTTTTTTTTTAGCTGCTCTTCAGTGTTGTTTCTCCATGTTTCTGACATAGGGGTTTCCCAAACACTGCTGTTTGCACTACTACAGGTGTGTAAAACATATCAAAGTTACATGAACACAAACATGCAGTTGACTTTTTCTTCCAAAGCAGACAAGATATGATCATAGAATCATAAGATAGGGTTGGAAAGGACCTTAAGATCACAAAGTTCCAGCCCCCCTGCCATGGGCAGGGGCACCTCACACTAAACCATGTTACCCAAGACCCTGTCCAACCTGGCCTTGAACACTGCCAGGGATGGAGCATTCACAACTTCCTTGGGCAACCCATTTCAGTGCCTCACCACCCTAACAGGAAAGAATTTCTTATATCCAATATAAACTTCCCCTGTGTAAGTTTGAACCCATTACTCCTTGTCCTGTCACTACAGTCCCTAATGAAGAGTCCCTCCCCAGCAGCCCTGTAGGCCCCCTTCAGATACTGGAAGGCTGCTATGATGTCTCCATGCAGCCTTCTCTTCTCCAGGCTGAACAGCCCCAATTTTCTCAGCCTGTCTTTGTATGGGAGATGCTCCAGACCCCTGATCATCCTCGTGGCTCTCCTCTGGACTTGTTCCAACAGCTCCATGTCCTTTTTATGTTGCGGACACAAGAACTGCACACAATGCTCCAGGTGAGGTCTCACAAGAACAGAGTAGAGGGACAGGATCACCTCCTTTGCCCTGCTGGTCACGCTCCTTTTGATGCAGCCCAGGATACGGTTGGCTTTCTGGGCTGCCAGTGCTCACTGAAGCCAACTCATGTTCATGTTCTCATCGACCACCACCCCCAAGTCCTTCTCTGCAGGGCTGCTCTGAATCTCCTCTTTGCCCAATCTGTAGCTGTGCCTGGGATTGCTCCGACCCAGCTGTAGGACCTTGCACTTGGCATGGTTAAACTCTATGAGGTTGGCACCAGCCCACAAGCTCACAAGCGTGTCAAGGTCCCTCTGGATGGCATTCCTTCCCTCCAGCGTATCCGCTGAACCACACAGCTTGGTGTCATTGGCAAACTTGCTAAGTGCATTTTTTTTTTGTGGCAATTTTCATTTGCCCTGAATTCTAACTCCTGGTTTTGATACAGCACCTGAAATTTTTCATCATCATCTGACATGTTACTGTATTTTTCTGTCATCTTCAAATTCTGCCATATCCGTGTTTGCTGTTTTCTCCAGATAATGTGTAGCATTTATTTCTAATAATAATTTTCTAAGTAAAATGTTTAACAGCATGGTCCAGTTGATAACGTGCAATACAATTTTCTGTAAGGAAGGTACGTACCTTATCCATATTATTCCTTTTCTCCACCCCAATTTCTTAACCAGTTCCTATGCATGGCAAAATACTGTCTCTGTTATTGGTTATGCTTCTCCTGGGCAGTGATTTTTGTTTTCTAGTCTGTATCACCAAGATTTTTGTCCTGGGTTTCCCAATGAAGAGCAATATTGGGTGGTTATTAGTATTTGGAAGAAGGTGATAGATGTCTGTCCACAAGCCAGGAACAACATTGCTATTTATGCAAACGAGCATATGAGTTCTTTATACTGACTTGGGAATGTCAATGGTATCTGTTAAATTACATAGAAGCAGAAAAGGCAACAAGTGGTAAGTGACAAAGAAATATTTGTTAATAAGAAGAATGGTTCTGTGATGTGCGTGAAGTGAATATCTGGGCACCTAATGGGGAATGACAAAATAATTGAGATAGAAAATTAAAAAAGTGTAAAAGAGACTTGAGACAACACTCTTGGCACGGGAAATGCAGGAATTATTTCTTTAAGGGAAAAAAAAATAAAGTAAAAACTAGTAAGCTGGTATCTAAAATATTTGTCATTGTACCATAAAGTCCAGGCAGAAAGCAGGTAACACTAAATGAATTGGAGACAAAGAACACTCCATCATGCCCCCTTGAAAGAGGAGTGTTTGGCTTTCATATGCGGAGTGTGGATGGGCTCATCACTATTTTGATTCCAGTTCTAATTCAGACGGAGTTGACAAGGTTAAACACTTCCTTGTTGCAGAAAGCAGTGGTTTCTTTTTCAAAGGGTGATGTGCACATCCTCAAGGTGCAGGTGACTGTGTATAACTGAGAAGTAAAACATGCAAAAAAAAAGGAAAATTATGCTGCTAATATGAATGTTCTACTTTGTTAGGACACCAGGCCTGGACATCCCAGACAACAGAAAGTCAAGAGGTCTCTGGGAAGCAAAAAGTATGTGAATGTTTTTTTATTAGTTGACTTGAGGGCAAAAAAAAAAGCTGAGAGATTCCTATTGGAAAACCATATCTGGCCTTTACGTAATATTCTGAATTTTTAAGAGTTGCAAGTGATTTTGGCTTGTGTGATGAGAATGTCAACAGACTTTGCTTACTGATTTGTAGGAAGGGTGCTTTTCTGACACTTGAAGGTATACTAGCATTCCTTTATTGTTTTGGAAAGGATTGGGAATATGAGTCTTCTATGCTCAAGACAAAATGGTACTCCAAAATCTATGTGTTTTGAGTGTGATTGCAACTGAAATGCTTTAATTTGAGGATTCCTCCACCCATCCTTCTTAAGTACCCCCTTAAACATGGTATATGCTGATCTGAGCTGGTACCGTCAGTGCACCCACTTCCTAATTTCTGGATTGATGTGTTACAACATGTGAACTTCATAGCTCTTACATTGATAGTATTTGCCTAGAGAATAGATACTCTGTGTTTCTTGGATAGCTCATAATTTTGCTGTCATGTACAGTAGTGGAAATGTTCACACATTTCAGGACTGAGGGAAGTCATGCAAATAGTGAAGCAAAGTTCTTTCTGATCTCTAGGAAGCAAAATGCATGCTGCTGGCCAGTCTAAAGCAGTCTTATTGTAATGTGGTTTGTAGGATATACTACTAGTTTGTCTTCATTGCTGAAGACCTTGCTGGTTAAAATTCTTACTAGTGTTAAGACTTTTGATTGTGTAGTGTCAGCTCTGACTCTGGGAATGCATGCTGAAAGAGACCTTGCCCTTTGTGGTATGGAAAACATGTCTTTTCAAATGATGGGCTGCAGAATAATTCTTATATTCAGCATTGACTGCTTCAGGATAAACCTGTTTTTATATTGAGATTAACTTGTGCTTTCTTCTTAAGTGAAAAGTTTGAGGTAGAGTGAATATGTTTTTCTGTTCGTCTCAAGAGCTTTCTAATGTCATTCTCTAAAAAATATACTGAAAAAAATAACACTTAGGATGTTTTATCTTAGTGGCACTTTTCAGTTCACAAAACTTGGGAGATTCAATGAACCATGAGATAAATTTTCAGAGTACTTGGGAAGATGAAAGGGATGATGTCTGTCAAGTTATTGTGGTTGTGTGTGTATGTTTGCATAAATGTGCATATGATTTCAAGTGATGTTTTCCAGGTCTAAGCAGTTTGAGGAGGTGGAAACTACTGTCCTGGGACTGAACAGTAGATATGAAGAGACAGTGAGCAGCATTTCTTCTGCTGCACCAAAGGGTCAAGTGAACGGCAGCACGGAGTCCAGGAGCAAGCGGACCATTCGCAGGCCTGCTTACTGGCTGGAAATGAGAGGAATCAAAAACAGCGTTAACAAGTCTTCAGAGAAAAAAGGTACCTATCACTTTGGCTTGGTGCAGAACTGTTTTTCTCTCTGGTTCTTTTATGAGAGATTAGATGACTTCTGAAATGCATACATTTCACAATGCTGCAGTTCAGCCACAAATTGCAAACTCGATAATGCTGGTCATGTATTAGGAAAAATAAACTCCCTCCACTGCAGAAATACAGGTAAAATTCTCTTAATGTTACACAGTTGCTTTTGAGTGACTTGTCTATTAAAATTAATGATTCTGTGGCTGAATTCAGTTTTATCTGTAGAAGAGATATGTATAGGACTTGTGCCAGTCATGTCAGAAAGATGCTTTGAGAGCTTTAAAAATAGGACAAACACGCTAAAGATGTACAAAAGGGAATCAGTCAGCAGTATTCTGGATTAGACATGGCTTTTGTTGGTAGTAATTTTTTTTTTCTTAAGGATTATTTTATTTCTTTTATTTTCTTACTTCTGTCACGGTTCTCTGATTTGGAGTGGTTTGGGTCTTAGGGTGTTGTAGGGACATTCAGATTTCCTGGCCTAGGAGCCGTTTTCCAAACTTGCTTGTGTGGCAGAGAGCCAAAACTTTGCTCTTCTTTAATGCACCTTCTTCTTATCTTTAAGTCAGAATCTGTATTCCATCCTGTTGTGGGGAGAGCTGAATCTGGTAGCTTCATAGAAGTGAAGTTTCTGCAGCTTCACATCCCCATGTCCAACCAGTAGCAAGACTAAGCATGTATTTCTGTAGCTGTAAGTACACATATATAATAGGTACTCACAGTCAGCCACACAGATCAACACGAAGAGGCATGCTGAGCACTCAGACAGACAGTACCAATGTTTCCTATTTCCCTTCCTGCCTGGTCAGGATGAATATGTGTTGTGGGAGAAGATAAGCTATAGAAAAAGCATATATATAAGTACATCTATATATGTACATTTGTGTGTGCACGTATATGTGCAATGTGACTCTGCCTGTAGCTGAACTTACTCTACTTAGTACCTGGCCTTTGGATCCTGGTCTCCTCAACTGCTAGGACATGGATGTACTATCCCCTGAGGCCTGCAGAGACATGCTGGTTCATGGTGTGCACCTCCTTGCAGACAAGCTCGCACTCACAGACGCTACTCTTCGCTGGTCCCTCTGATCTGGTGTCAGGCATGACCAGACCTGTATACTGACCTGTTTACAAGCAAATGGCCTTTTTTATTCTCTTACACCTCTATCTTCCCACACTTGATCCTCCCCAAGTAAGCTAATTCCCTTCCTTTCCCTTCCTATGGTACCATTTCTAAACAGCCCAGTCTCGTGTAATTGTGAATTGCTCTTCACTAGTATGCAATATGTTATGTAACCCTATGTATTGACACCACACTCTCCCTTCTCACCACTCCCCTCCTTACCCCTTCTAAAGGGTGCTCTAGAGAGAGGCTCACATTGACTTACCGTGGAGTGTCTCCTGGGACAGACCTGGGAGGAAGGTGTCTGTTTCTTGGAGTCCATAATTTCTGTTCCCCTTCCTGCCATTATGCTTCTGTACTTCTCTGTGTCCATGGAGATAAGCTTTGATAGGCCTGGAAATTCTGAGAGGAGTCAGAATATTTTTTGGGTTTTCCCCATCTGCCATTGTTTCCCTATGCTCCTTTGTGTGTGTGTGCGGATAAGCTTTTTATGGCATAACATAGCACCTTGTAGCTCTCTTCCTGAGGAGTATTATTTTTCCAGGCCATGCTGTGGTACTGTTTCTTCATATGTTCTTTGTGGAAATGCAGGGTGTGAGTGAATTAATGTTACTGAGCCCAGAAGCTGTGTCTATCCCACTGGTGTCCAGGTGCCTGACAAAAAACCCCCTTTTTTTTCTTAAACTACTGAATACAAGGATAAGCTGAGGCAGCAGCAGACTCAAAGCTGTAATTCAGACGGCATAATGAGACTGAAGCATTTCTGTTCTTACTGATTAGCAGGAGAAGTACTATTGAAAGGCAAGAGGAAATCTGAGGAAGTGGAAAGTGAAGATGTTAACGACTCCCCAAAGAAGAAGCGAAAGATTTCAGGTAATACAAATAACTTGTAATTCCTAGTTACAAGCCTCCAGGTACTTCAGACTTCCTCTCTGCCCAACTGCTATCCTTTCTAGTAAGGCTTTTGGTGCTCTGTCCCACAACATCCTCATAGATGAGCTGACAAAGTAGAGGTTAGATAAATGAACGGTGCAATGGATTGAAAACCATCTGGGCCCAGAGGGTTGTAATCAGCAGCAAAGTCTAATTGAAGGCACATCACTAATGGTGTACCCCAGAGGAAAAAAACTGGAGCCAGTACTGTTTAAAATTTTCATTAATGACCTGGACAGTGTGCACCCTCAGCAAGTACACAGGTAATGCAAAACTGAGAGAAGCAGTGGTATACCTGACTGATGTGCTGTTATTTGCAGGGGCCCAGGCAGGCTGGAGAATTAAGCAGAGAGGAATCTTTTAGGAGCTAACTTTCTGGAAAGCAGTTCTGCAAACAGGAATCTTGGTGTCCTGCAGGACAGCAAGCTGACCATGAACCACCAAGTTGCTCTTGTGGCAGAGGCAGCCAACAGCATTCTGAACAGCATTAGCAAAAGCATTGCCATCAGGTCAAGGAAGGGGATCCTTTCTGGTCAGCACTGGTGAGGCCATATTGGAGTCCCATGTCCAGTTCTGGGTTCCATAATAGAAAAGAGACATGGACATATTGGGGCGAGTCTAGTGTAGGGGTGCAAAAATGATTAAGGGACTGGAATATTTTTCCTATGAGAACAGGCTGAGAGAGATGCGACTCTTCAGTCAGGAGAAGAGATAGCTCAGGGGAGTATAAATACTTGATGGGAGGGAATGAAGAAAAGGAAGCCAGACTCTTCTCTGTAGTGCTTGTTGACAGGGCAAGTGTCAAAGGGCACAAATTAAGCCACACAAAATTCTCTCTAAGGACAAGAATACACTTTTTTTTTTTTTTTTTTTTTTTTTTTTTTTTTTTTTTTTTTTTTTTTTTTTTTTTTTTTTTTTTTTTTTTTTTTTTTTTTTTACTGTGTAGGTGGTCAAACCCTCGCCCAGAGAGGTTCTGGAATCTCCATCAGTGGAGATACTCAAAACTTGACCGGACGCATTCTTCAGCAGCCTAGTCTAGCTGACCCTGCTTGAACACAGGGACTCGACTAGGTTAGACTTGGTTTTGTCATCAATTATTTGGAAAGATTTAGACAGCACAAAGCTGCAAGAGATGGGAAATGTGTGGGAGGAAAGGCTAGAACTGAAGGTGGTCTTGACATTAGAGAAATGGTTTTAGAATGGAGTACAGTGTGTAAAATTAACGATATTATAGTTAGGAAGAGATACTAGCATAGCTGCAAAAAAAAGAACAACTTCCTAGGTGTCTGTTCTTTGGAAGAGTATTTGAGATTTATAACAGGTCAAAAGCTGAATAGGGACCAACAGTGTCATACTTGCTTTTAAGAAGACAGATGTTAGACTGAAGTGTTTGAGCAGATATTTTCAGTCATTGCTGTAATGCAGGGTCACACGTGGAGTGCTGTTTCCAACAGTGGGCTTTGCAGTTCAGGAAATGTGTGGCCCAACTGAAGAGAACAGGGAGAAGAGGACAAAAATTATAACCCATGAGAAAATACTGAAACATAAAGAGTAGTTTAGTCTAAAGAAGACCAGAATGAGTAGAAGAATGGGGATGTCCACTTGGTTGTCAACAAGTCATTAGATTGGCTCATCCGTAGTGCAAACAAAAGATGTTCAAGTGTGAAGAGCTAAGCTTTTGTGGTTGTATAGGAACAACCATACAAATTAATAATATCTGAATGGGACTAATGCCTGCAGCTGTAAAGAGCTATGGATTTTGAAAGGGAGTAGGGAACACAGAGTCTTAAAATTCCTTAAAAATAAAAAAAAAAGTTGAACATTTCTGGATGAGTAGCTTTGAGACAGCAGACTAAATAGCAATCTCCTAGTAAAAAATCTCTGGTTTTCATTCCATTAATTTCATATTCATTCATTTCTTTTTGGTGGAAGCAAGGACAGGTGGACTGGGAAGAATACAGGGATGTTGTCCACAAAGCTAGGGACCAGGTTAGGAAAGCTAAGGCCCAGTTACAACTAAACTTGTCTAGGGATGTGGAAGATAACAAGAAGGGATTCTACAATTACAATGCAAATAAAAGACAGACTAGGGACAAGGTGGGGCCTCTCCAGAAGCTGTCACGTGAACTGCCTACCCTGGATTTGGAGAAGGCTGAGCTTCTCAGTGACTTCTTTGCCTCAAGTCTCCACTGGCAAAGGCTCTGAGCACACCACCCAAGTCTTGGAAGGCAGACACAGGGACTGTGAGAATGAAGCCCTTAGGCCCACTGTAGGAGAGGATCTGGTTTGAGTCCATCTTAAGAACCTGAACATGCACAAGTCCATGGAACCTGATGAAATCCATCCGTGGGTCCTGAAAGAGCTGGCAAATGAAGTTGCTAAGCCACTGTCCATCATATGTGAAAAATCATGGCAGTCAGGTTGGGTGAAGCCTTGGGTGACATGGTTTAGTGCGAGGTGTCCCTGCCCATGGCAGGGAGGGTTGGAATTAGATGATCTTAACCCTAACTATCCAACCCTAACTATTCTATGATTCAGGTTATATTCCCGATGACTGGAAAAAGGGAAATATAACCCCCATTTTCAAGAAGGGGAAAATGGATGACCATGGGAATTCCAGACCAGTCAGTCTCACCTCTGTGCCTGCCAAAATCTTGGAGCAGATTCTCCTGGAAGGCACGCTAAGGCACATAAAAAAAAAAAAGGTGCTTGGTGGCAGCCAGCATGGCTTCACTAGGGAGAAATCCTGCCTGACAATTTTGTGGCCTTCTATGATGGGGCTATGGAACTGATGGACAGGGGTAGAGCAGCTACAAGAAAAGGAGTAACGAGTTAAAACTTAAACAGGGGAAGTTTAGATTGGATATAAGGAAGAAATTCTTTACTGTGAGGGTGGTGAGGCACTGGAATGGGTTGCCCAAGGAAGCTGTGAATGCTCCATCCCTGGTGGTGTTCAAGGCCAGGTTGGACAGAGCCTTGGGTGACATGGTTTAGTGTGAGGTGTCCCTGCCCATGGCAGAGGTGTTGGAACTTGACCTTAAAGTCCTTTCCAGACCTAACTATTCTATGATTCTATAACAAGGCTCACAGAATTACGTCTTCTGGTCTTTTATGTTTGCATTATAACAGGAAAAAAACAGCAAGCTGGAACACAACAAAACTCCAAAACGGAAGGTCACTGTGTTCAGAAAGAACGAGAAACCTATGGCACAGGTAAGAAGAAGAAGCAGTTTATCAGAATTGTTCATAAAACAGTTAAAAGGTAAATGGGATTCTGGGATTTACATCTGAGCCACAGCTGTGTTTCTGGTATTTCCATTCACTTTATTGTTGATAGGGAAGAACTGGCTGCTCTCCTTTTGGCACTCTGTCAGTACTGCAGCACAAGAATGGAGGGATAGCGTAGTTCCATGTGGTTTTACCATTGCATAATGGAATAGTGAAGGAGGAATCACTTTTGACCTGATCAAAGGCCTGACAAAATAGTTGTGCTATAAAACTCGTAAAAATCTTTACACTTTTTTGCTCAGGAGAATATGTTTGCAGGAAAAACTCTGTAGCTGTTACTGCCAAATCGCCTCTTCTGGCAACTTGGTAGCCAGAAACACAAGTAGTCAATCCTAGAAAAATAACATTAGCCTTAACCCAAGAAGTGGTCTCAGTATGTGTAGCTCACAGCACTCATTAAACACCCCAGTTTTCTGCCAAGTGCTGTTTGATTCACAGACTATCCCCAGACACCTGGGGAAAAACAGTCCCTTCCTGAGCAAAGAGGAAAGCCTTTAGGTCTTTTTTAGGATAATTAGGATGGCTGCTAAGCCAGAACCCATTTCAGTAGTTTATCATTCTTACGTTTTATGCCAAGCTTTTCCTTAGCATGTCAAAAAGAGGCCAGGAACTAGAAACCATGCCACACAGGGTACTTTTCCCTGGCTGTTTAATAACTCGGTCTGGTGGTGGTGTTTTGCTCACTTTCAGTGCCAAAACTGCTGACAAATGTAAATGGAGGTCTCTGGTTAGTAGAACAGAAACATGGGACTTTGTCTGAAACTGTTCAGTCACACCTGTGACTACTTTTTCTGTGAAACCCCTGCATGCTAAAGTAATTGTATAATAAAAACGAATAAATCAAAAATCTGTACTGAACTGGTGGAAGAACACTCCTTGTAAGGGAACGGTAGGATTAAAGATCTTATAAAATGGTCTCCCAAAAGGAATGATGTGTGCCTTGCCACATGACCCTTTTAAAGCTGCAAATGAGCTAAACATTGAAGTGTAGCTGAATGTGAGTTTGGTAGCGTGTGACTTGTTTCCTCCTAGGATTCATACTTCATATGGAAAGAAAAAAACAAAAAAGATGCTGCATTTGCAGTTCTATTCCAAACCTTTTGTTTTGACAGGTAGTATGGAAGAGCAATGGTCTTTGGAAATTCAGGACAAAGGCCGAGTTACCTGTCCAACATGTCGGGCTGTGGTGAGAAAGACTGTAGAAGGACTGAAGAAACATATGGTAAATTGCAGGCAGGTAAGAACACGAGAGATGAGCAGTGTTTTTTTTACTCCTCTTCAGTTTACCAAAAGAAATGCTTGCACATTGTTCTGTTTTGTGTTGCACTTACAACCAGTTTCATCTCATCATCATGGCTCTAAGCAAAAGTTCTTTATACATCTATAAGAGGCTGTGCTTTGTACTTCTTGCTCAGTCTTCTGCTGGAGGTTTGGGGTACTGAACAAAGGTGTAGGTGTTTCATTGTTTCCCCTATATATGATACTCCATGGGATCTCTTTTGTTTTTAATGGGCAGTTACCAGGCCCAAATAAAATGTTCTGCTCTTCTTCTTTCTCCCAAAGAGTTTCCCAGTGCTTCAGTTAAGTTAGTTACACATGCACACTGTCCTTGTTTATTTCCAGGAAATGTTCACATGTCATCACTGTGGGAAGCAGCTGAAGTCTTTAGGAGGGATGAGATACCATGTCATGGCAGACCATAACAATCAGGTAACACAGCTGCTGTGCATCTGAAACTGCTACAGGCAAGACAGTCTTTTGTTCCTTCCCCAGTGCACAGAGAAACAGAGCATAGTGTGTTTGTTCAAATGTGGCTGTGTAAATCTTGTCTACCTGTTATTTCCCCTTTGAGATTTGACATCTGAAAAACAGTAGAATGTTAGTAGAGATGCGAGCATGATAGGGCTTAGAAAGAAAAGATGGATTTCTGATTAGGCTGGTTTTCAATCAGAAAAAAAATAAAAGAAATGATTGCTCATTAGGCTGCAATTTTCAGTCCTTTGCTATAAAGTAGTTTTTCTACATCCAGAGCAGACTAGATTTTAGTTCAAAGGTCAAAAACCAGAAGCAGCATTTTAGTCCTTCTCTATTTTACTGTAAGGATACTAACATTTTCCTCTTCGCTATTTCCTCAAAAAAGGCAATGTTTCCTGTTGTAGTTCGTAGATCATAGAAAAGATCACAGAATAGTTAGAGTCAGAAAGGACCTTAAAATCATCTAGTTCCAACCCCCCTGCCATGGGCAGGGACACCTCACACTAAACCATGTCACCCAAGGCTCTGTCCAACCTGGCTTTGAACACTGCCAGGGATGGGGCACTCACAACTTCCTTAGGCAGCCCATTCCAGTGCCTCACCACCCTTACAATAAAGAACGTCTTCCTTATATCCAGTCTAAACTTCCCCTGTTTATGTTTGAACCTGTTACCCCCTGTTCTATCACTACAGTCCCTAAGCATCCCTATAGGCCCCCTTCAGATACCGGAAGGCTGCTATGAGGTCTCCACGCAGCCTTCTCTTCTCCAGGCTGAGCAGCCCCAACTCTCTCAGCCTGTCTTCATACAGGAGATGCTCCAGTCCCCTGATCATCCTCGTGGCTCTCCTCTGGACTTGTTCCAACAGCTCCGTGTCCTTTTTATGTTGCGGACACAAGAACTGCACACAATGCTCCAGGTGAGGTCTCACGAGAGGAGAGCAGAGCAGAGGGGCAGGATCACCTCCTTTGCCCTGCTGGTCACGCTCCTTTTGATGCAGCCCAGGATACGGTTGCTTTCTGGGCTGCAAGCGCACACTGCAGTCGGCTCATGTTAATGTTCTCATCGACCACCACCCCCAAGTCCTTCTCTGCAGGGCTGCTCTGAATCTCTTCTCTGCCCAACCTGTAGCTGTGCCTGGGATTGCTCTGACACAGGTGTAGGACCTTGCACTTGTCATGCACTTCATGAGGTTGGCACCAGCCCACAAGCTCACAAGCGTGTCAAGGTCCNCCTGTAGCTGGGGATTGCTCCGACACAGGTGTAGGACCTTGCACTTGTCATGCACTTCATGAGGTTGGCACCAGCCCACAAGCTCACAAGCGTGTCAAGGTCCCTCTGGATGGCATTCCTTCCTTCCAGCATATCCACCAAATCACACAGCTTGGTGTCATCGGCAAACTTGCTGAGGGCACACTCAACCCCACTGTCCATGTCAGTGACAAAGATGTTGAACAAGACCGTTCCCAACACCAATCCCTGAGGGACACCACTCGTCACTGGCTTCAAGCCGGACACTGAGCCATTGACCACAACTCTTTGTGTGCAGCCATCCAACCAGTTCTTTATCTACCTAGTGGTCCATCTATCAAATTGATGTCTCTCTAATTTAGAGACAAGGATGTCGTGTGGGACAGTGTCGAACACTTTGCACAAGCCCGGGTGCAAACAGAGCAGACATCATCTGCTCTACCTCTGTCCATCAGTTCCGTAGCCCCATCGTAGAAGGCCACCAAATTGGTGAAGGCCACCATCTCAAACCAGATCCTCTCCTACAGTGTGCCCAAGATCTTCATTCTCACAGTCCCTGCATCTGGGCCTTAGCTTTCCTAACTTGGTCCCTAGCTTCCTGGACAACATCCCTGTATTCTTCCCAGGCCACCTGTCCTTGCTTCCACCTTTTATAAGCCTCTTTTTTCCCTTTAAGTTTCCTCAGCAGCTCCGTATCCATCCAGGGAGGTCTCCTCACTCTCCTGCTGCACTTCCTTCTAGTTGGGATGCAACACTCCTGAGTTTGGTGCAGGTGATCCTTGAATATCAACCGGTAGTCTTGGGCCCCCCTGCCCTCAAGGGCTATATCCCATTGAACCTTACTAAGTAGGGTCCTGAAGAGGCCAAAGTCTGCTCTCTTGCAGTCCAGGGCAGTGAGTTTGCTGCACGCTCTTCTCACTGTCCTGAGGATCTTTAACTCGACCATCTCATGATCACTGTAACCAAGGCTGCCCTGGAGCACCACATTTCCAACCAGCCCTTCCCTGTTGGTGAGCACAAGGTCAAGTGGGGCACCTCTTCTTGTTGGCTTCTCTAGTACTTGCAGAAGGAAGTTGTCTTCCACACAATTGACAGATCTCCTGGATTGCTTCTGCAGTGCCGTACTGTTGTTCCAACAGATACCAGGAAGGTTGCAGTCCCCCATGAAGACAAGGGCCTGCGAGCATGAGGCTGTTCCTATGTGTCTGCAGAGCGCTCCATTCACAGAGCCCTCCTGGTCAGGCAGTTTGTAACACATCCCCACAGTTATGTCTCCCATCGCTATTCTCCCTTTAACCCTGACCCACAAACTCTGTTAACTGACCACCTGTCCCCAGACAGAGTTCCATACTCTCCAGACTGTCGCTAATGTAAATAGCAACTCCCTGTCTGCTAGGCCTATCTTCTCTAAAGAGCCTGTAACCTTCCATTCCACTTCAGACATGGGTGCTGTCCCACCATGTTTCTGTGATACCTAATGTATCATATCCCCATAGACATGCACACATCTCTAATTCCCCTTCCTTGTTTCCCATGCTGTGGGTGTTTGTATAGAGGCATCTGAACCACGCTTCAAATGAAGCCAGCTCATTGGCTGGTGCAGCTGGAATATCTCTACATTGCTCCGAGCATTTATTACAGGTACTGGCAACAAACTGGGAGTGTTGGGATGGAATGATGCCCCGCTCCTCCGACACATCTAGTTTAAAGCTTTCTTGACCAGCCTGGCAAGCCTCCTACCAAAACCGCTCTTCCCCTTTGTTGTCAAGCCAGCTTCCAGTAGACCTGTCCTCCCAAATCAAGTCCCATGTTCTAAAAACCCCTGACTATGACACCTCTGTTCTAACCATTTATTAACCTGCCAAATCTGCCTAGCCTTTTTAAGGTCTTCCCCTTTATCCTGGAGAATCGATGAAAAAACTGTCTGAGCTCCAGAGCCCCTAACCACCTTTCCCAGGGCTCTGTCATCCTTCTTTATGTTCTCCAGGCTACTGCTATCTATATCGCTAGCGCCCACATGGACAACTAGAAGTGAGTAATAGTCAGTGGGACTAGTTGTGACAAATCAAAACTTTTGAAAAGATCAGTGAGAAGTTTGGGTAAGGTTTAGATAATACATTACTTACATTTTTTACATTGTTCCCAGTACTGTGGTTTCTGAACCTAGAATTGTACTAGTAAGTGAAATAGGTCAGGGATAATGTTCTGGCCCCAAGAAATAGGTCTGTCACCGAGTTCTAACTTTTTTCTTCAGGCTGGGTGTAATACTATTGTCAAGTAGTGTAGGAAATAGTATACAGTAACCATCGGAGAATAGGCAAGAACTTGAGCTGTATTTTAGCATAGGTGAGTAACCATTACTGGTGGATAGTCTGCTTAGCTTTAGTTAGGCTTAGAGGTAATGGTAGGACCAATAAGTGTTAAAAGATGAAAGACACACATGAGTAAGTACTTTCCACAGGCAGAAGGGGAGAAAAGTAATCATGGAAATACATACCCTTGTCCTTCCCAGCAGCTATATTTTGTGAGCATTTCTTAAGAAGATTTTATTCATTGATAGAAATCTAAATGTTAAAACTCTAATTTGCAAAGTGGTTTTCAGGCAGTCTGCCCCTTTTAAAGATAACTCAGCTGTTCTGGGATATAGACAGTGATTGCTATATTAGATACACTTCTGTAAAATCATAAGTTGCACAGATTTAATTATTTTAGAAGCTGTCCTTCCGTAATGTGCTAAGTAGGGAATTCCCTATGGGAAGAACTGGAAATGCTGAGCATCCTGTGATTATTTTTTTCTGTTGTGCTTCAGCCAGTTGTGAAGGAGGGAGGAGAATTGGATGAGCAGCTCGAGCGAGACCGCCTTCGGAAGATTTTGAAGCGTATGGGAAAACTAAAGTGTACAAGGGAGGTAAGCTGCATGGCACTAAGTATCCTGAATTAACCAAGCAGCAGGTACACAAACCAAAAACATTGAGAGTTCTGCTTGGTCTGCTTTGTGCTGGCCACAGCTGCATTTGTTTCAAGATCCTAGCTATGCTTTTAAGACAGAGTATTATAGAATTATAGAATAGTTTGGGTTAGAAGGGACCTTTAAAGGTCATCTAGTCCAACCTTCCCTACCATAAGTAGGGACATCTGCAACTAGATCACATTGCTCAAAGCCTTGCCCCACCTGACCTTGAATGTTTCCAGGGATGGGGCATTCACCACCTCTCCGGGCAAACCCATTCCAGTGTTTCACCACCCTCACTGTAAAAAAGGATATCTAGTCTAAAACTACCCTCTTTTAGTTTGAAACCATTACCCCTCATCCTATCACAACAGGCCCTACTAAAACATTTGTTCCTGTCTTTCTTGTATAAAAAGGCTGCAATAATCACTCCCCAGAGCCTTCTTTTCTCCAGGCTAAACAAGCTCAATTCTCTCAGCCTGTCTGTAGGAGAGGTATTCTAGCCCGCTGATCAAATGATCCCCTGGACCCACTTCAACAGGTCCATGTCTTTCCTGTACTGAAGACTCCAGAGCTGAACACAGTACTCCAAACAGTATTATATAAACTGCTCTCAGAATTACATAATTGTTAAGGCTGGAAGGGAATTTTTAACATCATGTAATTCAGCCCCTGTGTTCAAGCAGAGTGAGCTAGACTCTCTGAGTATTTGATGAGCTAGTGTCTACAAGGGGGATCAGGAGGACATTGGATTGCTTCTTGTGTGGTCCAAAAGTATTTTGTTAGTATGTACTTCTGCTCTTTCCTTAGTAGTTGGTGATAGCTGGGAAGATGCTTTTATGCATCATTAACTGTGTGTCTGTGGGTTTTGAAAATACTGAAATTGGCCACAGCTAGAGAAGGGGGTGAAGGGCTATCTCTAAGAACATAAAAAACTTGCTCAGTGCCAAGCTGATCACTGGATTCAGGGTTAGGAGATACTCTAGTAATTGACAGTCACAGAAACCATTGAGGTTTTGTTGTCCTCTGCTGCAGCATGAGACAGTAGCTGTATCCTAGGAATAGCTGAAAGTTTTATTTACCATCACCCTAATATAGCTGTGTTCTAGATAGTCTGACTAACCAACCAAGTGTAAAACCTTCCTCCCTTTTCTGCCCACTTCCTCCATTTATATATGAAAATCTTTGTTTTGTGCATCCTCATTCAACATCTTGCTTCTTCATTCCATATATTGAAATCTCCTGTTGCCCACTGCCTGCAAAGAAGTTCTAACAGTTTCTCCCAGTTGCAGCCAGTTCTTTGTGCTAGATTTTATCTTGTCTGAATATGCTAACATTAAAGTTTACTGCCTGATTGTCTCGGGCCTGGTAGGAAAAGTGATAGTAGTTTGGTCAGCAAACTGTGGATTACAGAATCACAGAATCCTAAGGGTTGGAAGGGACCTCAAAAGCTCATCTAGTCCAACCCCCCTGTGAGAGCAGGGTAACTTGTCCAGGTGGGCCTTGAATATCTCCAATGTAGGAGACTCCACAACCCCCCTGGGCAACCTGTTCCAGTGCTGTTCTATACACAGTGGTCTTGTGATTACTTGGAAAATGCTTTTTCTCCATGCAATTTTCTTTTGCATTGACAGGGCTGCACAGGCAGCTTCACTAGCATAATGGGATACCTGTATCATGTTAAAAAATGTGGGAAGGCAGCTTCTGAGCTGGAGAAGATGGCTATGAAGTGCCATCACTGTGGAAAAGCATACAGATCAAAGGCAGGGCTTGTCTACCATCTCCGATCTAAGCATGGGCCGGTAAGTGCAAATTGCCATGGTTATCAGGGTACTGCAGTCGTACTTCAGCTGCTCAGAGTTGAGACACACGTAGGCTTTTGTCTGCTTTTTGGGTGAGTAATGAGGGATAGCAAATAGAGTGTTCTGTCCTTTTCTTCTAGATGCAGCTGTTGCTGTTTTGTGACTAGGAAGAAGTTTTTAAACAGTAAATCACCATGGCAGCAGTAAACTTCTCCCTGTCTGACTTTTGCTCCATGGAATAATGATGCTAACGCGTATGACTTGTGAGACACCTTTTTTTGCTCTTAAAAGATCCAACACTGGAGAAGAGCAGGCAGTTGTTGTCCATGAGGGGTTTACAGTAAATGATGTGATATCCTTTCAAGACCAGCAGCTGGATGAAACTCTGTGCTTGCTGCTGTGGCACCCCTCAACAGGTGTGGGGGTCTGTCTCACTAGTGGGATGCACTTCTGTCTTCTCTGTGTGACAGTGAACCACAGCTGCTGCAGCATTTTTGTGAAGGGTTTGGCAGTGTATTTATTCACAGTATTTAGTTGAATTGAAATAGGAACCAGTGGAGGAGGCTCACCTTTTCTGGCCTTCATTGCAGGTCACTTTCCTCCAGGAGGAGAGAAGAACAGAGAGCCTGAAGGAAACAAAAAGGGAGCCAAACAGCACAGGCAGAGTTCAGAGGAGATCTGCAAAGGTGGCAATCTACTATCTCCATGAGCTAGCTGGAGAAGAGCTGGCCAAAGAGTGGCCCAAGAGAAAAGTTCTGCAGGACTTGATTCCAGATGATCGCAAGGTACAAGGCCTTAAAAATGCTGTATAGGGTTTGAGTCTTTCTTCATAACAGGCGAGTCTTTCACTGACATCTACCCAATGTTGCCAGTGCTTCATGCAAAGTAATATTGAAGAAGTAATATCTTGTGGGAGGGATCAGGTTTTGTCTCTCTGGTCTTAGATTATGGTATTGCTATAGTAGCAATTGCTGTGGTAGAAGTATTTTATCCAGGCTGTAATGACTTTCAAGTCCTATTGCTGTAATTTTCAGTGGGCACAAGTAACAAAGACAGTTATAGGCAGTATGTTGCTCATACACCATAGACTGCAGATCACTCCTGCCACGCAATGGCATTTTATAGTTTCTCAGGCTTCAGAGGCTCTAGGAGTATCTTTTAGGCTGTAAAGGAAACCCAAGGGAAAAGAACAATTTATGATTTTAATGGGATAAGCACATTTAGAGGAATTGTTGTAGTCAAAGGTAAGGGAAGTTTTGGGTTCTGTTACTGTGAAAGTTTTATAGATTCAGTTGTGTTTGAAGAGAGGAGACAGAAAAAGATTGGTTATTTAGAGTTTGGCTGTTAGAGGAGGAGAAGAAATAGCACTTCTGTCTCTGGGAGAGAAAGGGGCGTACTTGGCACTAAGTGTAGCCAAACGTTGCTTCCAGCTTTCAATTCCATCTCTTTATCTCAGCTGAAATATACTCGTCCTGGACTGCCCACATTTAGTCAAGATGTGCTGTGCAAATGGAAAACTGAGATAAAGATGTACCGAAGAGTCCACTGCCCAAATGAGGTAATCTTTAAGTACTTGTTTCCAAAGCCTCAAAGGGGACAGACTTCAGGACAGCTTTCCACAACCATGAAACTGCAGTTTGTCTCTCTTCCCCCTGCACTACCCCATCCTCAGCGCTTTCTTCCCAATTTTCAGGCTTGCATCATTTTCAAGTAAAAGAATTGCAGCATAACATTTTATGTGAAGCTGTCTCCTGAAACAAGTGTCCTATTACACCAACCAGTAACCCAGAAGAATGCCTTGCACCTACCTCCTGTTTCAGGGTATGGTCTGTTGACTGAGCGTGATCTAGTATCCTGAGACTGATGCCTAAAGCTCCACATGGGGACTGTAAAGCTGCCCTTTAACTGAGATTATTGATGTCGGTTGCAGTACCTGTGTGCCACTAAGTGCAGGAGCAGGGCAGGAGAGAGAGACTTGCCTTGTACTTGCCCTGTGCTTTGTTTGAAATTAACCTCTGCTGCTCTTCAGGCAAAATGCAAACTCTGTCAGGCTTTTGACAGAGGGTAACAGTGACAGGATTATTATGTCTAAATTTGCTCAGAAACTAGAAGTATTTAACTTACTGAAAGCTTAAAGTTTCTTACCAGTCTTTTTACCTGAAGCTTTCTGGCTTGTAGAGCTCAGTATCTCCATTTATCTGCCCCTCTTATCCATTTTGGAATTGGCTTCCAGAGAATAAGACAGGAAGAAGTGATTTCTTACTAGAGTTTTGCTGACATGAACTTTTTTTACTGTTTCAGGGTTGTGAATCTGTATATGGCAGTGTCTCAGGACTCAAATCTCACCTTGGCACATGTACCTTGGTTGGTAACCTTCCTCTATTCACTGTCTTTTATACCAATAGCTTTACTGTCCCTATCCCTCACATATCTCCTTGTTCAAGCTGTTGTCCTGCCGTCTGCTAATCTGAGTTCCTCAGTCTTAAGTGCTTCATTATGTACTGATGGGTTTTCCATAGCAAACACTGCTTGAGGCAAGGAGAGGAAGCATCTTAATGACATGCATTTTAGTGAAACTGCAGTCCTACCTGTAGATTCACAGCTATGAGAACAGTGCTGGAGACCTTGTAACATCTTACAGATGTTACAAGATGAGGTGCTTTGTGGGCATGACTGGTAAATAAAGTCAGTGCTGCTGTAGCTAAATCATTGTCTGGTATGAATAAGAGTTTCTACTTCCTATGGCTGGCTTGTATCTGAGCCATATTCAAATACAATATATAGGTGTATCAGCCTTCTAGGCAGCAATTGGTAAGGGTATTTTTTTGTTTTGTTGCCAGGGAGACTTTGTGGCTGGTAAATACAAGTGTCTTCTGTGTGAGAAGGAGTTCATTTCAGAGAGTGGAGTCAAGTATCACATCAACTCCATGCATGCTGAGGTAAGACAGGCAGAATGGAAGTCTTCACACCCCAGGTTGTTGGAGGAGGGAAGGAAATGCTGGATGCTAGCCCTGTTTTATTTTTATCTTGCTCACTATTGGGAACAGGATCCTAGACTCAGTGGCCTTTAGTTTGTTTAAACATACCTGGTCATATGTGTTGGTCTGGGGAGCAAGTACTGTGTCATGTCACATGTGTTGTCCCCAGTTGCTGCTGCTCAGTTCAGCAATTCAACATTTCCCATGCCTTTATCAACAGCCAGATCAAATCTCTGAGACAGTGACACCTGAGGAGGAACATCAAAGAACAGAGCTTTGTTAGGGAGCTGCCTTTCCAGATCTCACATTTCAGGAAATCATTGTCCCACAGAGCAGCTTTATTATAAACCCTGATAGTCTTTATGTAGTATTTCCATCATCATTACCAACCTGTTGCCCTCTCAACCCTGCAGGACTGGTTTGATGTGAATACAACTACCACCAAAAGCTTTGAGAAGCTAATGAAAATCCGCCAAAGAGAAGAGCAGAGGAAGCAACGGAAGAAACGCCCTTTGACCAGGGGGAAAAAGAAGAGAACTGCGACCCTGGCTGTCAAGAAACTCCCCGCTGCTGGAGTTGAGAAAATGAGGAGAACTAAGAGAGGTCGTCCAAAGCGGGTGGACAATGAGAGTGCGAGTAGTGAGGAGGGGGAGCCCCAAGTTGCACAGAGAGCCGAATTTCCAAAAGCCAGCCACAAGCGAGGCCGGAAGTAAATCCCTAGAAGGGAAGGAATAATCCTAAAGCTTTTCAGTTACAAGCCCCACTTCTGTCAAGCTCATAACCCACAACACTAACATAAGCAACTGAGTGTCTTTGGACTGTGAATCCATTCTACTCGATGACCTTGATTTTGAAACTGTTGCCTCTGGTCATTTGTGAGAGACTTCAAACCAAAGCTGTGGTACAGAGGATGCCTCTCCTGCTGTAGTACCCCTCAACAGTGGCACTAGCAGTGTACCCAGTGTAGTTACTGCTGTGGTTACAGTCTCCGTTTGGGTCACATTAGTTGCTTGTTTAGTGGTTTCTGGTAGGCCAGGTGTCTGTTATGTCATCTTCCTCTGATGGGTGAGATCAGGGTTCTTTTATAGCAGTTCTTCCTCCAAGAGACTGACTAGCACAGTGTTTGGGTCTTTTTAAAGGGAGAATCCTTTCTTGCACAGTATGCACACAAACTAAGCAGTGCTGTGCAGAATACAAAGGTTTTAGCTTGCCCGGTAGCTGTCCTGTCGTCAGCAAGGATGCCAACAGGCAGGAAATACATCCCTAGTGTGTGCTCCACTCTGTTGCACAAGGCACTGTCTTTACTTCGTACACTGATGCTTAGGCTCAGCACCAGACAGTAGCATGTGAGCTCTGGTCTGCTTGGAAGTGATGGTACATAATTATTACCCTTGTCAGGAACCCAGGATTCTCCTGGCATTTGTCTTCTGTAGCACTGGGCATTAAATGTATGTAAAGGGTCTTCCAGCCCAGTGAGGAATAAATACTCTCCAGCCTTTTGGAGATTCACTGACCCTACAAACCCCCAGTAACTAATGCAGCGAGGTGGTCTTCTTGAGCCCTCTGAATACCACTTGTTTCAGACTCACTTGAGAAACAAACGTATTGCAAGATAGTGCATATATACAGTAGCAGTCTTGCTGATGCTAAAACCCAAGTCCCATTGAGCTGTCTTGCCAGCGGTGTTCTTTGTCATGCCCACACTCCTATAGTGTCCTTTTTTTCTGTGCTGTAGATGGCACCTTTGTTGTGTTACATCACCTGCTCCTTTCCAATACTGCTTCCTTTGTGTGAATGAGGTATATTAGCCGTGGCTTCCCTGTGTGAAAAAGATTAAAAGAAAAGGGTTAATTATTCTAAGCCACATGTTGGCATGAACACTGGATCATAGGGAATATCTTCCTGTGCTCCATAAATGCAGCAGAAGCTAGTAGGAAGCAGCACCACAGGCAGTCCTACTCTGTCTTTCAGAGAATGGGTTCTCCAGAATTCTCTTATCCAAAGACTCACTGTACCAGGAAGTTGCAAAATTTGTCCTTTTTCTTGCAGTTTTCCAGGCAAGAAAATAGGCAACTGGCTCCCTGTTATCTCCCTGTGAATTTTCATTGTCTAACACAGTTGTTGGTTCTGAAATTCACAGAGAAGCCTTTGCAGTGCCTGGTGAATTGGTGGGCATATATATATATATATATATAATCATAGAATGGTTTGGGTTGGAAAGGACTTTAAGATCATCTAGTTCTAACCCCCTTGCCATGGGTAGGGATGCCTCACATTAGACCATGTGTCCCAAGACTCTGTCCATCTTGGCCTTAAACACTGTGAGGGATGGAGCATTTACCACTTCTCTGGACATCCTGTGCCGGGGCCTCACCATCTGCACAATAAAGAACTTCCTCCTAATATCTAACCTGAATATGTGTGATTACCAGAATGGCCCTGACAATGGGAAGTGCTGTATGGCCAAGGGTGTTCTCAGTAACTGCCTCTCCACTATCAGTAAATACCAGTTTAAATGCTGTCAGTAAGCAAAGCAGACCCCAGCAGAGCATGGTCTGTCTCTCATGAGGACTAACACATGTATGGTAGTGAGACAGTACGTAGTGCTCCATTGTGACTTACATGCAGTGGTTACGTTGCCTTTTGGAACCAGCTGTACACTGTTGCTGCAGTGCTGTGCTGAAAAGTATTAAATAAGTGGACTCATATGCAGGGTGTGTAAGGTGGGCAGGAAGGTGGGCAAGGTCAGAAGACAACAAAATAAAATGTCACCAGTGCAAGAATGTGGGGGTTTTGTCTGTTTGTTGTGTAGTGTTCTTGGTTCCATCCCTGCTTGCACAACACACCCCAGCCTGCCCGCTTGGTCTTCCTGCATGCTCTGGTCCCATTGAGATGTCTGCATTACTTCTCCTCAGTACTCTACACAGCTGTCCTTTGACCACACATGTTTACTGCCTTCCCACCCAATAGATGGACAAGATAAACCAATGAATTAAAGTAGGTTTTTCTTAGTGAATTTCAGCCTAGAGTCCTTTTTGCTATAATTTATGAGTTACTGACCAGACCTACTTTCTAGATTACACTTCCAAGTGGATACTTTGTGACCACCTGGCTTTTGTAGTTACATCAACAACATATTTTCCCACATAATATTGTGTGTGGAAAAGAATCCTTATCCAACAGTCTCTTCATGTTCCATTAGTGTTACAGCAGATTGCTGGATTGGCTCAAGCTGGTAAAAGGTGTTAGCTGCACCAGCATAGTCCACTCCTGCTGAGGAGTGTGATCTGTGCAGGAGCATCTACATCTTGCTGTAGATAGACTAAGGCAGGCTACCCAATAACTGCAGCTGTGCTCTGCTGCTCTGAGAACACTGGAAAATACAGCCATGATGAAGGTATTTTTATCAGGGAATCCTCAACAACATATGTATCCAGGGCTATAAATTAAGATCAATAAAAAGCAGCTAATTGTACTATGGCTTCCCACTGTTAAAGCACCCATGAGGCTGCTGCTCTGTCCATCAATGAGTTCAGTTAACCTAACATCTTGCAAATACAGGTATAGAATAGAGAATCAGAATGGTTTGGGTTGGAAAGGCCCTTTAAAGACAGTCTAATCTACCTCTCGCCGTAGGCAGGGGCACCTTTCACTAGATCAGGTTGCTCAAAACCCCATCCAATTTGACTTCGAACACTTCCAATGATGGGGCATCCACAGCTTCTCTGGGCTAGGATCTCACAGCCCTCATCATAAGAAGTCTTCCAATTTAACCTACCCTCTTTCAGTTTGAAACCATTGTTCCTTGCCCTGTTACTGCAAGCCTTTTTGAAGTCTCTCCATCTTTCTTATAAGCCCCTTTCTTCATAGGAGAGGCATTCAAGCCCTGTGTTTTCACAGTCCTTCTCTGACAGGTCCATGTCTCTTGTACTGTGGGCCCCAGAACTGGATGCAGTGGTCCAGGCAGGATCTCACCAGAGCAGAGTAGAGCAGGAGAATTACCTCCCTCAACCTGCTGGTGATGCAGCCCAGGAAATGTTTGGCTTTCTGGGCTGCAGGCACACATTATCTCATGTCCATTGTTTTTTTGGTATCTCCAAGTCCTTTGCAGGGCTGCTCTCTATCCATGGATCCCCCTGAGTGTGTTTTGACACTGGGGATTGGTCTAACACATGTGCAGGACCTTGCACTCGGCTTTGTTGACCTTCACATGGTTCATGTGCACTCACTCCTCAAGACTGTCCAGATCTCTCTGGATGGCATTCCTTCTCTCCAGTGTGTCCACTGCACCACACAGCTCAGTGTCATCTGCATACCTGCACTCGATCCTCCTGTCTACATCACTGATGAAGTTTTAAATACTATCAGTGCCAACAGGGACCCCTGAGGGACACCACTTGTTGCTGATCTCCATCTGGACATTGAGATGTCTGTTGACTGAAATTCTTTGGATGTTGCCTTCCAGCCAATTTCTTGTCCACCAAATAGTCCACCCATCAAACCCATCTCTTTCCAATTTAGTCACAAGGATGTTGCATCTTTGAAGGAGCCTGAGGGATGCAAGTGCAATGTACAGAGGTTACTGGGTGCCTTTCATCTTATTATACTGAATTTCACCTGTTGTTCCATCTTCTAACCATAGTATTGTAAAATGCATCAGCATTTCCTTGTGGTTACCTTTCAGTTTTTACTGCTCTGCATAATCCTCAAACCTGGTCTGAATCCCTGCCCACTTTGTAGGTCATGGGGGGAAATCTTGACCAGCTCATTGTTAATGTGGATCCCTCTGGGATACCACCAGTGGCCTCACTCCCCTGAAAATGCCAAACGTCTCCTCCAACTGCTTCCTCTAACCTCCAACCAAGAAAACCGTCCGGTCTGATGCATGGCAGTCTCACTTTTTAAAAGGGTTTGGGAGAGGGACTTGGTCAAATCTTTTGTAAATTCAAATCAATGCAGCAAGAAGTAATTGAAGATGAGTGGGAAAGTCTTCTTGTGACCTTCACCTGATTTCAAAATACTTGAGATGTGTGAAGTCTGTCTTCCTTTTATGGATATCCTGGTGCCTCCTTCATACCCCCTCATTCCTTTGCACATTAGTCCTTCTCTTTACTATAACCTTATTGTTACACAGACTGGTCTCTGGTTTCCTTGAGGTGAAGCAGCTGCCCACAGACACAGCACCACATTGTCCACATCTGCCCTCATCCAGGACAGCAGAAGCACTGACAGCCCAGGTGCAGTGTTGTGCTCTGGATGCCCAGAAAGAGCAGGAACGTCCAAGGGCAGGTGAAGTACAGACCTTCCTGTCCACACAGCACACACACAGGGGTAAGCATGATGTGCAGCATACAGAGGGCTAAGAGCCCTCCCTGGTCATGAGGTCGTGATTTTCATAACCTTCTATTTGGGTCTGTCTCATCCAGGAATCACTAGGATTGTTTCTCTGTTCATGGTTATTCTATGATAAAGTAAAGCCTTTATTTGAGTAACTAACTGGCTTTGGTTACCTGCTTCTGACTTAAAAAACCTTTGAGCATAATGCAGATGGATTTTTGGACCTGATACAACATGCATAACGAGGGACACTGCACTAGTTAGTGTCTCAGCGGAGCTGCCCAAGAGAACCACCCCCAATCTCAGTGTTAATCCTGCTGTATTTTAATTATGAAATTGACCTACTTAGTGTTGAAGGCAGCCGGTCTTCAGAGCCAAGCAACGCTTGGAGAAGTAGTGTCATGCTTAGTGTTGTTTTCATCACTAGCGTCACCATCAAGCAGTGTCCTATGGTGATACTGGTGGTCCAGGCCCCAAAAGGACACAGCAGCTCAGGCAGTGCAGGTCACCAATCACATTGCTCTGGTCTCAGGCCCTGGCTCTGCTCATAAACACACTGCAGCTGCACAGGGAAACATCCAAGTTACAGGTAATACTAGTGCAAGGAAAACAAAACAGTGGAAAAACTTCCCTGCAATGGTGTGGTGTCCTCACCAACAGGGATTTAAATAACCAAGTCAGGTGTATTCCATATGGCTACACAGCCAAGTGTATGATATATGCTGCAGTGATCTTACTCCCATGTGCCACACACAGCAGTCAGGCTGCTTCATGCAGGCGGGAATGACAAATTGCTGCTGTTGTCTCTGCATAAGATGTATCTCTTGTTTCGCAGTTCCTGCAACCTCCACAGAACAGCTCCATTTCTTTGGACATTCTGGCAACATTAAAAAAGCTTAAACATCTCTAAAACTGCAACATTTGATAACTTGCAGGGTAAGTAATCTGAAAAGCTCTGAATTATTAATGACTTTAAACAACATTTGAAACAATGGAGAAATCCTTGAGGATTAAGAAGAAAAAAGCACCCCCACATCTATGAGATATTCTTGATCCTCTTCCAAGAAAAGATGAAACAGAGCTGTAGAGTTGTGCCAGTAAACTGCATGGCCAGTGAAAGTGCAGCTGATCAGTGTGGGATCTAGTCAGACTAACAGAACAGTTGACATTAAAGGATATCATAAGTAAAAACCAGCCAATGTGGTTTCACAGAGAGCAGATTTCTATAAGCATTTTTCAATTGATTACGTGTCCAGGTTGGTAAATGTAGCTATTGACATCATAAATTCACGTAGGCATTGTGCTTGGCCCCACATGTTATACAAGTATTGGCAGAGCATATGAAATGCTAGTTAGTAAATAAGGATTTTTTTTCCTAGAGCATCCAGAGCCTGCAGCTATTTGTCATCTTTATCAAGAATGTTAATGAAATTACAGAGCAATTGCAAAGAAAACCCTGCAGATTAAGAAAGCTGATGACAAATGAAAGCAATGAAAAGCTGGAATATACAGCAAAGTTTTCTGGAAAAGTTGATCAACAAAACCTGCAGTTTTAAAGATCTCTGCTAGAGTAATTCCTGTGAAATACAATGTTCTAGAAAGAAGAGTTCTTTATGTGCTGTCCAGGGTTCCCACTAGAGCAGGCTTCCCAGAGAAGTGTGGAGTTCTTCTTCTCTGGAAATACTCCAAACCTTCATGGACAAGATCCTGTGCAAACTGCTCTAGGACTGGATGATCTCCAGAGGTCCCTTCCAACCCCAACCATTCTGTGATAACACATGAATCTGTGTTGCAAGCCAGACACGAAGGGCACAGAGGACACATCTTGGCACCATCTGTGGCTGCTCAGAAGGATCTGTCCTCATTGTTCCCATCTCAAATGGAAAAGGAGGGTGGCAATGCCAGGGGAAGAGTGGCTGACAAGGGCAGTTTGGCATGGAGCAGCAGCAAGGAGAAAAGATCTCCTGGATGCTCCAGCCACCAGCTCCTTTCCAGTTCCCCCTCTCTCCATCCTTCCCCAGGTGAAGCACATTTGACCCAAAACATGCAAGGGTGTTCAGTTCCCATCTGCCAGGATCTGGTGTCTCAATGACAAGCCTGTACTTCTTTAACCCTTCCATGGTCCAGGCCCCAGAAGAGCACAACAGCTCAGGCAAACTCTGCAAGGCCCAGAGCCAGGTACTGCTGCAGTTTGACTGGGTCCAGGTCCAACAAGGGCTGGGCACTCCACCAATTGCTGCAGCTCACTTCATCCTACCCTGCCAGCCCTTCACTGTATCATTAATCCAGACAGTTAAATGGCAAGCTGTTGCATGTATGCAACCAGGTTTCCAGACTGCTATAGACAAAGGGCAGAGTTGAGAGGGGCCAGGCAAGCCTTGCAGTGACCTAGGAATGCCATTGGGATGGGCTAGATAAAAGATGCTCAAGAGATGCTCCTCAAGAAATGCCTCTGTCTGCATCTCCTGTTGCCAGAGCCACCAAAGCAAAGCTCCCCCACAGGGACCATTTTCCATGCTGTGTTGCAGAGATGGAGAATCTGCATGACATGGATGGCTTCATCACCTCAGTGCCTCTGCAGGGCAAGCTACTGAAAAGTTCAGTGCTGCCGTAGTGGTCCTGCTGTGCACAAGGTGGCCTTTGTAGTAAAAGCAAGCTAAGGGTTTGTTTGGGGGCCTTTGTTTAGGGGTCTGTTTGTTGGGGATGGGGGGAATATTTCCTTTCCCCACAGTTTAAATATTGAAACAGTTAAATATCTGACAGGAAGTTACAAGTAAAATGCAATGACCTGAAAGGCCAGGCTCTGGAACATGCCACCTGCGGCACATGGAGTGAAAGAGGTATGTGTATTTGGCCACTGTCAAGACAGAGTTTCTGAAGGTGCCTCAGCCCTGCCTCAGCCCCTGAGGACATCCTTGGTGGGAATTTCTTGGGCTTCACTTCTAAATTATATTCAACAAGCTTCATGGTATGATTCTTGCTAAGCAAATGGAAGACACATGGGAAATTATCACTGATATTAATGCTGATAATTTCCTGGCTAAACCAATTTTTCTTTAGTCTTCCCTTCACTGCAATGTTTTGTGTCTCCAACCCACTCCTCCTGCCCACACAGGTTCATAAACAGTCTTAAAACTTTCAAATCTACAATAATCCATCTATGTATCCCATGTCATAAGATGTATTAATAATACAACAGTCTGATTTCTTGTAGCTCTTCAGCTTCCTGACAAGTCTGCAACATATTTGGACACTGGAGATAAACCCAAGAACCAATCCTTCTGTCTGAATATGCCTGTAAGAGGGCATTTTTAACTTCTGCAGCTTTTCCTGGGGTTCCTGTCTCAATGGAGCTCCCCTGGAACTGAGGAGGTGTGAGCACTGCAGTGCTGGCTGCTGAGACCTCAGCAATAACTGGTGCTCATTGACATCCCACTGTGAGTGAGCAGAGAGCACAAACCCTGTGGGTTTGGTGAAGAACAAACAATCCTGGTCACAAGGAACCATAACCTGAACCTGTGTCTGTGCTGAAACCATCTGCAGCAATTTCAACAGAGCTTATTGGAAGCAAGCACAGCAAAGCCAGCAGGTGCTCAGTGCCATGGGGCTGAGATACAGACCTTGCCAACAGCAGGTCTCTGAACAGGCAGAGGGATCTCCAGATAGGATCATAGAATGGTTTGGTTTGGAAAGGACCTTAAGCTCATCAAGTTCCACCCCCCTGCCACAGGCAGGGGTACCTTCCACTAGACTGGGTTGCTCCATGCCCCAAACAACCTGGCGCTGGATGCTGCCAAGAATGGGGAAGCTTCCACAACATCCACAGCTCCCACATGAGGAGGGGGACATGATCCCAATCCCAGCACAGGCTGTGACAGATGGCATTGACTGCTAGGAATGGGACACAACAAAGAGAGTGGATCAGAAGGTATTAGATGATGCTTTCTGTGGATGGAGGGGGCTGGTAGGGATCTCTGTGCCTTTGTCTCAGCCTACAGGGATGTAGGTAAGTATCTGGATCTAGTGCAACACAACAGCTCTGTGATGCTGTGGGACATAAACAGAGTGCACTGAGCAGTTAGAGCAGGGCTGTGACTATTCACACTATTCACTGAGCAGTGTAGCCCAGTCAAGCTGAGTGTGGCTGGGCCAGCACAGGAGCAGGTGAGGACAGATATGGTCCTGCCACAGGAATGCTGCTATGTGGAGCAGGGGTGAAGCAGGGAGGACACTTCCAGCTCCAGGCACTGCACTGGAGCCCAGTCTCCTGCTGTAGGGACAGGCCATGTCACTGGCACAAGGAAGCCTGATCTCTGATGACCCTGAACACCAGCCACTTCCATGCAAGGGCTACTCCAGGGCAGACACTGTGCTGGAGAAGGAGGTTCCCTGCCACCACACCACTGCCATGCTAGGGGCATGTAATACCCCAATCACACAAGGCTCTCTATCTCACAGGCTGCCCAGTTAGTGCCTTGTCTTGCTGTGCCATGTCCCTGACAGCTGCCTGCCCCATAGCCAGTGACATGAAGGCTTTGCACAGATCTGTCCTCCTCATTAGAGAGCAACCCTGGCTCTCCACCTGGCTTTGTGGAGCACTGCAGGTTGATGTGCTACCTGTGCTGAACAGAGGCATGAGGAGGAGCCAGGCTGGCAGGCAGGCATATTCTCTTCATGTGAGAACTTCAGCTCTGCTCCCAGAAAACGGGACCAATTGCACAGTGAGCACAAACACAATGAGTAGGTCCCAGTGTCAGTGATACAGGTGGCTAATTATTGTGGTCCTAATCAGAATAAATACCAGGGAGGAGGTGTCAGAGGAAATTCAGCCCTTGGGATGAGACAGGAAGCTAGAAACCAGGTCAGCATCCCCCAGTCTCACACTGGCCCTGGCTCCATGCAGGCCGGGCCAACATGGGCTCAAGTCCTACCCCCAGACACAGAACAGACCATTCCAGTCTCTGCAGCAGCTTTGAATATACCTAGCAGCTGTCAGGCGTATAAAAAGAAGTTGTCAGCACATCCCCCTCTGTTTCATAGTTTCTAGGCTAAACAACCAGGGCTAATTTAGGCTTCCACCATAAGCTGCTTTGCCCAAACCTCCCTCTTAAGGACTCTGTATTGGGTTTACAAGCCAAGGTTTTGGTAGCAGGAGGGCTATAGAGGTGGTTTTTGTGAGAAGCTGATAGAAGCTTTCCTGTGTTCAATAGAGCTGATGCTAACTGGTTCCAAGACAGACCTGCCAATGGCCGAAGCGGAGCCCATCATCAACAGTGGTAGCACCTCTGTGAGAATAGATTTAAGAAGGGAAAAAACCCTCTGTGCAACAACAGCCTGAGAGGGGTGGGAATATGTGAGAACAATAGCCCTGCAGACAGTGCAGGAGGCAGGAGGTGCTCCAGGTGCTGGAACAAAGGTTCCCCTGCAGCCGGTGGTACAGCCCATGGTGAGGCAGGCTGTGCCCTGCAGCCCATGGAGGCCCACGGTGCAGCAGATATCCACCTTCAGCCCATGGAGACCCCACCCCAGAGCAGGGGGATGCCCAAAGGAGGTTGTGACCCCATAGAGGACCCACAGTGGAACAGTCTATTCCTGAAGGGCTGCAACCATGGAAGGGACCCACACTGAAGCTGTTCAAGAAGAGCTGCAGCCTGTGGGAAGGACTTACATTGGAGAAGTTCATGGAGGAGTCCGGTGGGAGGGACTCAACGTTGGAGCAGGGAAAAAGTGTGAGGAGTCCTCCCCTGAGGAGGAAGGAGCGACAGAGACAGTGTGTGACAAACTGACCAGGACCCCCTTTCCCCATCCCCCTGCACCACTGGGAGGGAGGAGGTAGAAAATTTGGGAGTGAAGTTGAGCCTGGAAAGAAGGGAAAGGTAGGGGGAAGATGTGTTAAGATTTAGGGTTTATTTCTAATTATTCTAGCCTGATTGATAATAAACTCATTTCCCCAGGTTGCAGCTGCTTTGCCTGTGAAGGGCTTTCCTGCCTTTAATCATAGAATCATAGAATAGTTCAGGTTGGAAAGGACCTTAAGATCATCAAGTTCCAACCCCCCTGCCATGGGTAGAGACACCTCACACTAAACCATGCCACCCAAGGCTCTGTCCAGCTGGGCCTTGACCACTGCCAGAGATGGAGCATTCACAGCCTCCCTGGGCAACCCATTCCAGTGCCTCACCACCCTAACAGGAAAGAATTTTTTCCTTATATCCAATCTAAACCTCTCCTGTTTAAGTTTGAACCCGTTACCCCTTGTCCTGTCACTACAGTCCCTAATGAAGAGTCCCTCCCCAGCATCCCTATAGGCCCCCTTCAGATACTGGAAGGCTGCTATGAGGTCTCCACACAGCCTGCTCTTCCCCAGGCTGAGCAGCCCTAACTTTCTCTTCAAACTCACCTGGTGAGCAGTAAAGTCCCCCTTCATTGCTAAATGGGGCTGGCAGAGGCCCTTGCTTGGCATCAGCCCGCAGGAACCAGGCTGTATTTAAAGGGCTGCCCCATAGCAGAAAGAGCCTCCAGCAAGCTCCCACCCAGTACCAGCAGCCTGAGCACAGAAGGTTTGGGCCCTCTGCCCTCTCAGGCTCTCACAGCCCCTTTCCTCTTAACAGCACCACCAAGGATGTGCAGGCATTCCTCATGGATACCCAGCCCTCTCTGCTCACCAAGTGGCAGCCAGGACTCTCCCTCCTGCACAAGCCCACCCCACTGGCCCCACATACCTGACACAGCCAGGGGTGGGCAAACAGCAGCATCCTCACCTCTGCCTGGTCCTCCATCAGCCTCTCCAGGCTCCTGGTGCTGCATGTGCTGTTCCGGGCAAGAAGGTGAGCATCTCTGCCTCTACTGCTGGGCTGCAGGTCAGTGCTCAGGGATAGAGCGCAGGCCAGAGACACAGTGCGGCAGTGGCTCATGTGGTATTTGCTTTCTTCCAGCCCTCAGGCACATCTCCCTTTTGGAGTGGCCTCACAAAGTGTCTGCTTCAATAAAGGCTGATTTTAGTTCATAAGCAAAGAAGCTCAGTAACTGACATCATTTGTGTGCTCGATGACCATGATAATACCGGCTGCTTTTGCTATCAACACACCTGTCAGATCTCCTTTTAGCTTTACTAGGCTCTTGGCTTGAATGCTTTCATGTGGTGTAAATGATCTGAGAAAGGGCTGAGTGGTAACATTATAATCAGTGTATCAATACACAGGAAACCCACATCCCAAACACCATATGCTGTCTAGCTGCCCCTTCTTAAAAGGGTAGAAATTATCAGCTGAGAAAGCTGACAAGGATCTGCAGTGTCACAAATGATGCAGTGCATATACATAGCAAACAATTATTAACTGCTTCCTACAATAGAAGCCAGGAAGCACTGGAAGACGTAATTTGGCAGCTGGTCTAAACCCAACAGAATAAATTACTTTTCACATTGCACATAATTACACAGCACAATTCTTGACTTCACAATACCCTGTGATAATCAAAAGTATGCATGTCTGTTCTTGGGCAGCACTGAATTCCCCCACACCAATTATGCAGCAGATGGTAAAAACCACCATCACCAAATGAGCAAAAAAAGAGGATTGGGAATTATTAATGATTAGCACACGGGGTTTCTGCATTTCATGATGTTCATGAAGTATCCAAGGGTTGATATCCACAAGCTGGTGATGGATCTGATCCCATTCCTTGGCTGAAGACAATGAGGGAATTGCCTGTATCAGCTTTATAGAAAATACCTGTGATTTGCTGTAACTTTGCCCTCCACTGTTGTCATTGCAAGGGATCAATGAACCAGTTCCACCTCCATGCAGGCAGCACCTGAATTGATATGAATGAACCCTCACAACATACATTGGACATTATCTCACAGGCACGAAGCAAGACAGCAGCCTATGCAGAACAGCAGCCGCAGCAGCTCCAGTGAGAGCACGCAGCAGGCAGCCATGGGACTAATGAGAAGACAGGGTGTGGGGGTGCAGAGGCAGATCTGGCATTGGCACTGTCCCCTAGGGCAGCCTGCCACTGTTATAAGGATGATGCTCACCTAGAAAAGGCCACCCTGGGTCACAGGAGAAGCTGCTGGATGTTTCCATAGGCACAATCAGGTCGGAGCTGGCCACTGGAGGCTCTTCAGCAGGGAGCTGGAGCAGTCAGGATTTCAGCCTTGGCAGCACTATTCTGGAGGCAAACACAGGCCAAAGAGGACCCTCTCTGACTTGCTCCATCAGAGAGAGGATGGAGGACATGGACACTCACAGACATTCATAAACTTGGTGTTTCTAGGGGAAATAATTGCACAAGTGTGGTCTCCCACAGTCACAGCTCAGTCACAGAGGTCAGGACTCAGCTATTGCAGGTCATGTCATCTTAATTCTTTCCATAAATCTGTGAACACCCACCTCACGCTAGTTAAAAGCTGACTAAGGTATAGATTAAGGTCACAAAATGCACACATATATTGTGGGTTTCATTTAATCAATAACATTTATATGCTAAAAAACATGGCACAGCAAAAGCATAAATCTTTCCCAGCTCCCAGGGTTCATGAGCATCGACACAGAGGTAAATCCCTACTGCACTGGGAACCTTTGCTGGTGTATTCAGTATTGGGCAGAGAAAGATGACAGCAGGGTGATGTGACGCAATTTAGATGTATTAGTTTCTGATTTGTGATTGCAAATTGAATTTAGCCTGGCCAGAACCCCAAACACTCGAATGATAATAAAATGTGTGTGGAGAGTTTGCACTCTCAATATTTATTATTTATAGACTGAACCCATAAATACAAATGCCCTCCTCTGCTCTTAAAGCACACTGTGCTGCTCCCTGTGCACAGTGACAGGGTTCTTCTCCACTGCAGCACATAAGGGGATGGTGTGGCACTGGAGAGAGATGGGTGTAAGCTCCCAGGATTGTCCTGAATAGCACAGCATGTCCTTCCCCACATCCAGGACAACTGATCTGGTGGGTGTATGAAGGCTGGGAATGCTTTTCAGCCAACAGTGGGGGCCGAGGGTGGTCAGGTATAAACTTCCATATATTCAAACATACGTATTTCAGGAAGCAAAGTCATGGTGCTAATAACAGTTGGAGCTGAAGTAATAGCTTAGTATGCAGGTAAAATAACTAATCCACTAGAAGACAAATAAACCAAATTATAGAGGTCAATTGTCAATAGGATAAAGCACAGTATGAAGTTATGCCCATGATTCAGTGTATGGAGGAAGAACCTGACTTGGGTTATTTGGGTTAGAGCTACAGTATGACTTGAAGCTGTTTGACATCGGTACACACAGTGCTTGCTGCTCACTGGGCTGCCTGAATAGAGGAACCAACGCTAGAGAGCACAGACAAAGAGCCTGAACTTGTGGCTGGTGGCAAAGACAGGCTATGGAGTAGTCAATATTAACACCACCCGCCAGGTTAACAGCTCCATAATAACCAAGTGTGGATCAGAACACAACTACAGAGACTGAGTAAGAACAGGTCTTGCAGAGAAGAGACAATGAAGTGTTCCACTAAACCTCCCTGCAGTCACATTCTTGCAGTTGCCAGCTCTACCCTTGGCTTTCCTTGAAGTTCTCTCCCCAGCACTCAGATAGAGGGGTTGGAACTAGATGATCTTTAAGGTTCCTTCCAACACAAACCATTCTGTGGTTCTATGATTCTATTAATATCTGTTTGTTCAAATGGAAGGCAGGAAGGGGCACCCAAATATCTGCATTTACAGTTAACCACTGCCCGTGGACTGCAGTGCAGCTCAGCCAGCCCTGCAGAAAGCACTGCCCCAAAGCCTGAGGGAGTAGCAGCCTAGACAACAATGAAGATGGAGTTATATCCAGGATAGCCAGCATCCCACACATTAACAAAGATTGCTCTCAGCAGTACTTCAAAATGTCTCCCTGCCTCCATTCAGACTTCCCTAGCAGGTGAGCAAGAGCTCGTGTTGGAGATAGCTCTACAGCACAATGATGCACAAGGGTGTCTGTCCCCATTGCCGAACATTCGGGTGCCATAATTCAGGAGCATCTCCAACTCCAGCTCTCTTCCACATGTGCCTGACAAGAACTGTGCCCACAGGTGTAATCCCTGGGGACCAAGCTTAGCTCTGCTGGGGCCAGCTCTTGCCAAAGGCTCAGGCAAGCCCCTGAGGTGGCCACGGTCAGGTGAATTTTGCAAGGTTAAACTTGTTAACTGATGACAACACACGAGTGAGGATCATCAGGACGATGGGTGACAACTCTGCATCAGCAGCTCCTTGGGTCTGTGAGGCTGGCTTGTGACAGGAGCCCTCTAGGGTAGGGTCCTGGATCCTTTCGCACAGTGCTTGGCCACTCTCCACACATCGATAGCATCTCAGCAGGATGGAGTGGCAGCCAGCCTCTGCCGAACATGGAGGCAGCATGCTGCCATGGGACAAACCCGCAGGGCAGGAGCTATGGGCTTGAGAAGCTGTGTATGGACGTAGGAGCGGTATCCATACCAGGACACTGGAAGCGGGGAGAGTGGTTGTGTAACAACAGATGCGTGAACACACTGCATGAGGGAAGGCTGCATGGGGCCAGTCGGCACTGGTGGTTCCTGGGGTACAGCATGCGGCGGGCACTGGCGTTCGCGGATGGGAAGGGGGGTCCGGCACTGACACACACACACACACACACACACACACACCGGGAGCCCTCGGGCTTGGCACTAGCGCTGTGGGGAGCTCAGCTCGGGGGGCGGCGCTGCTGATTGTGGGGATACGGCTGGGAGGCGGTGTCGGAGCCGCTGCGGTGCCGCTCGGGGGGGCGGCGCAGGGCGGAGCGGCCCGGGGAGGTCCTGGCGGTCGTTCCGCCCTCCCCGCGCTGCGGCCGGGGCTCGGCCCCGCTCCGTCCCGCGGCGCAGGGAGCCGGGCCGGTGTCAGGGCTGCCCGCCCGGGCCGGGGCCGCAGTCCGGCCGCCGCCATGGCCCGCTTCTCGGCGTTCCTCAACCCCGTCCTGGTGCTCTTCAGCTGCGACCTCTGCCTTGTGCGAGCCAGTAAGTGCGGCGCGGCGCGGCGCGGCGCGGCGGGACGGGACAAGGGGACGCGTGTCGCCCCGTTCGCTGCAGCGGGGCCCGAGCTGCAGCCTGCGGCGGGGCCGGGCGGGGACGCGGGGTTGTCGCTCCCTGGGCGAGGGACCGTGCCGGGCTCCGTCCGGGCCGTCCGCCGCCGCTCGCCGGATGCTGCTGTGGGCTGGGGCCCCGCCGTACTCCCCCGAGGGCTTCCCCTTGTCCCTGGTATGGCCTTAGCCATGGGGCCTGGTCCTGGCCGCTCCGGCCCCCGGTCAGAGCCCGCGGGACGCCGTGCTGTCCGAGCCGGCCATGCCTTCGTCCGTGCCGCGTCCCGCTCCCTCCCCGTGACACAGGGTGAGATGGTGCGGCCGTGCTGCCCGCACGGGAGGGCACCAGGCTCCGCCGGGGGCACCTGGAGCTGCTGCCCGTGGCTTTGGCTCCCGAAGCTTCCCACTTCTAGACGAGGCAGTGGGGAAGTGAGGGCTCTCCTTGTCCCAAGGAGGGTCTCCCGTGTCGCATCCCTGTCCCTCACCAGCGAGTCCGGAGAGAGTTAATGCCCCGTGGCAGGGATGCTCCAGTGCTGTAGGCTGGGCTGCTGGCTGACAGCAGCATTCCTGTGCCTTCCTGCCTTGCTTTCTCTGGGCTGGTGTTTGCTAAGACACTGTCGGCACCCGGGGGTAACTCTGTCCTTTCTTCCCTGGACTTGTCTGAATGACCCTGTGTCAGTGGCAGCCTTCTGCTGTCTATTTGCCCCTGATATTAAATTGGATTGCCAGTATCAGGCATGTCCTGATATGTTCTGCCATGTTTTTAGTCTCTTTGCAAAATATGTACTCGAGGGCCTGACAAATTAGGGAAGAGATGCAGTTAGGGTTGTTAAAAGGGGGGCACTTATTTTTAGCTGTGCAGCCTGATGCTTACCTCTCTGCTGCAGGGATAAGTTGGGCAAACATCTGGGTGCCCTTGAGCAGCAGTCCCAAGGGCATGGGCTGAGGGACAGATGAAGTCCCCTCTCTGGAGTCACAGCAGGATGGGGAGGACTCCAGTGGGGCTGTACCTCATCCCTATGCAGCACCACATCTGCCAGCATCACTCCTGAAGGGCATCTCTCTGGCCCCTTCCCTAACCTACAAGGCCAGGTTGTGTGGCAGATCTAGTCCAGTGCTCAGCTGCCCACAGGTCAGCCCTCCCCATGTGCCCATGCCCAGCCTCAGGCTGCAGTGCTGCTGGCTCCAGCACACTGGACCAACTCTTCCCACCTCTTCAGCAGGCCTGAAAGGAACGCATTGCCGTGCTGACAGGACAAAAGGGTGTGCCAGGCCTTAAGTAAGTGATTGCTCTTTCTGTGGTGGTGCCCATTTTCTTAATATGCCTTTAATCAAAAGTGATCCTGGATAGCTTATAAATGATGCAGAACCATTAGCAATTAATGCGTCGGGCAGGGCTTAACTGTGGCATGCTTTTCACAGAGAGCCCAGCCGGCTGATGGAGCATCTTGGCTTTACAGAATGTTTGTAATAGTTGGCTTCAAAAGAGTACATTTTTTGGAGCCCTTGCACTCACAAATCTTTATGGCAACAGCTCTGGCATGAAACTGCTCTGACCTCAGCTGCAGAGCAGGATGGAGAATGTTAGGCTTAATGTGAGGATCATACACAAAGCTTCCAGCTCACAGAGCTGTTCTTTGGGGTTCTTGTCATGCCAGCTTTCAGTCTTGCATATCTTTGGGATTAAACATTGCCCCTGTATTTCTAGAGTGAACTTCTCTAGTTTCAGCTTCTGAAATGTCTCTTCATGCTAGGTGTGCAAATCCTGTGTGCTCAGAAATGTATTTTCTGCTGTTTTCTGAATTACAAACTGACCAAGAGACACTCTAATGAAGTGGAGTGTTTTTCCAATGAAGAACTGCAGCCCAGGCACTTCAGGTCTTACCATCACACAGGTTCAGGTCTGCTTACCTGGAGCTTGCACAAAGTGTGTTTACAATGCATGAGATCTGAAGCACTGACTAGCCATGTGTGCTATGGTTGTGCTGTGTCCCTGTGTCCTCTTGCCCTCCCCTTTCTCCATGTGGGACATACGGGCATTGGTTCTGGGTGTAGCAGCAGATCATGCTGGCTTGGTGTGTACTGTCTTTGATATCAGGGTGGTGTCCCCCCCAGGATGCCCTTCTGCTGCTGGTGAGTGAAGGTCCGTACACAGAGCCTGTGCAAGCTCTGGCTAAGTGCAGTTCAAGCAATGCTGTCGGCCCTGTGTGCACCCAGAAGCATGGCTCGTGGATCAGTGCAGTGTCCGTGTTCTCAAACCATGGAGTGACTCAGCCCTAGGGCCATGTCTCAGCATCCCCAGCCTGAAAACCTGGGCTGGGCCAGGCTGGGCTCCCTGTGGAAGCCTAGAAAATTCTTCTGCAGAGCAGGGAGCATGCTGCAAGCTCCATCCACAGACTTTTGCACTCCTGAGATATCAGACCCTGCCTTTAATTTCCTCAGATGCACTTAAAGGTTGGGAAGTCCATCAGCCCTCTTTGGGCATGTTCAGACCTCTTCTCATTCTGCTAGATGCAAAAAGCTACCTAATTTATTACTATAGATGTATCCTGTTGTCCTGCTCTTGTCCTAAGGCCAGCTGGCAGGGTCTGGATACATCCATAGCACTAAGCTCATGAGTTCCAAAGAGGGAAGCACATCAGTGCTACCTAGTAGGAATGGTTCATAGCTTGTGCTAACTCCTGAGCCAGGCCCTAGGGTGATTTGAGCACATGCTGGCTGGTTCAGACCAAAGCAGCTCTCAGGACTAGCCTCCACCATGGGATTGCTGGAGTGGTTCTAATCTCGTTATATTTGCTAGCATAGAGGTAGCCTTGGATAACTGTTCTGCTACAGTTGGACAACCTGAAGGCAAGTAGAAACACTGCAGCCACCCCTAAGATGCTTCTGCTTGGGACAGTGCAAGTCCCAAATAACAGTGGTTATTTGCTGGCTGACAAGGAGCTGTCTACAGCTCAGTCATTAGTTGTACAACTAACTTGCACACTGGCCATGGCTGGAGTGGAAGACCAGATCACATCTATGGGGAGCTCAGTTCCTGTGCCCACAGAATCCTCATGCTCCAGTCAGTGGCTGGGTCTGGGGACTGCAGTTTTATTCAGCCTGGTTTGCTGGTGAGAGACAAGGATGTGCAGATAAAGACATGGCTCAGAGACTCCCTCTCATAGGTTAGAGCTGTGAACCAGATTCCCACTGGCAAAACTCTAAGGAAACACACTCTTTGTGGAATAGAGGACATTTGGGTCTATCTTTAAATCCTTTCCATTTTTCCAGCCCCCTGTTCTGAAAGGGAAGGTGCAGCATCCCGTGATGTCCTTGCTCATGTTGTCTCCAATGACTCTCTCCTGGTGATGCAGCAGGCTTCTGCTGGGGATGCGCTCAGCCCCAGTATCTCTCTGAGAATGTGTTCTCTGGGCCCTGTGGATGACTCTCCTATATGTTTTAATTGCCCCCAGTTGACCACAACCCCACATTTCTCGGTGTGGGAATCAGCCTTCCCCAGTTTGAGCTGGAGCTGTGTCTATTCAGTTGTGAATTTAAATAGCTGACCTGCAGAAATTACCTTTCCTAGTAATTCTAAATGTGCTGGTTGGTGGTGGTGTGGTTGTCTCTTTTTCTTGTTCTCAGGTGCCCTCTGGGGCTCTTTTTCTATCTTGATAAATCTCAGCACTGAACTACACAAGCAGCTTGTAGAAGGACACTGTCTTGTTTACAGTGAGAGAGGATACATGAACAGCAGCCTCGATTTCTGCCTTCACGTGCTCCTGTTTGTAATTTCCAGACAAAATCTAGCTTTATGCAGGTCTTTGTTCTTGTGCAGGATCCTGCCAGGCTCTTAGTTCTGTGAAACCTCAAAACGGTGATGGTGCAGAGCATGGGTCAGTCAGGCTGGCTTTCTGAAGGATAGCAACGGCTGGGTGTTGCTGCAAGCTTTGCAGCCAATGGCATTGCACTGCTGGGGGAATCAGCTCTGCCTTCTGCATTGGGTTTTCCTCCTCACTCTAGAGCAAGGAGTAATTCCAGGCAGATGAGATGGCCAGATTGAGTTGCATAGTGTGTTTATTCAAAGCTGCCCCATTTTTCTGTCACAGTTGATATATAAATACTGTGTTTGGGCTGCTTCCTACGCAGTTCTGGGTGGTTTGCCAGGCATTCAGTGATGTGCATATCCACGGGGCAGCCCCAGAGCTTAGAGAGGCTTGATTTTTACCATCACAGTCTTGGTTGAAGACTTGCATTAATGTAGGATTTGTTTGGATTTTCTGGACCCTAAAGAAACCTGAGCCTTCATTGCCAAGAAATCTACTCTGTGCCCAGGCTATGCAGGAGCATGTCATGTCAGGCAGCCTGCTTCTGCCAGTGCTGGAGCTGAATGAAGTAAACTTAGCAACAGATGAACATCTGAGCAGCAGTGAAGGTACTTCAGATCTGCAAGCAGATGTCCTTGTGAAGAACTGATGTGAATGTCATTCTCCCTGATAGCAGGGTCTCTGCAGCACTCTGAGATGAGCTGCAGGCACTTTTCATGTTATTTTGAGCTGCAGAGACTGGTTCAATTGTCACGACAGTCTCTTAAACTCTAATTCTTTCTTTTCTTAGGACAGGCCTTCGTGCATTTCCCATTTTGATGTCTGCAAGGTGGAAGGAGCCTACTGGGGGCCCTTTGTGTCTTTAGCTGGGTCTGGCAGCCTGGGCACGTGGTCAGCATTGCTAATCCCTTTCACATAGAACACGTGTTATGAGCAATGGGCTATATCTGCCACTGCTAGCAAACCCTTTAGAGAAGAGGCAGTCAGATGCCTCACGAGCTTGTCCTGCCTCCTTGCTGTAGGACACTGCAGAGGGTGAGGTGTGCAGTGAGCACATTTCTCACCAGCAGCCAGGCAGGGAGGAGCTCTGGCCAGTGAGCAAAGATTGCCTAAGTCATCAGGTGCCACAGAAGGGCAGGAGCACAGTAGTTCTGTGCCTGCACACCTCCCTCCGGCCCCACTAGCTGCCCACTGGTCCAGGAAGCATCATGCCACGTACGTGTTAGTGGTGGCAGGGGCTCAGCCCCATGGACCTGCTGTGCCACCCTCCTCCTGGGGACAGATTCACTGGAGAAGCTGCTCCCTGTAGCCCTGGCCAATGTGCTGCTATGGAGACCCCCCCCTCCATGGTGGTGTGCAGGGGTGAGTGACTGTTCTGAGACTTCTTCTTTTGCCCCTCTCCTGTGCATTGCCTCTCACCAGACAGGCCACCGTCCCCTGTCAACGTGACTGTGACACAGCTGAAGGCAAACTCTGCCACAGTCTCCTGGGACGTCCCAGAAGGAGATGTGGTCATCGGCTATGCCATCTTACAGCAGGTACGCAGACTCTAGCCCAGGGATCAGGGGACCCCTTTCACTGATTACCAGCATGCTCCTATGTCAGCCCTATTGCTGCAGTTTGGAGCTCCTCTGCCACTTGCCTGAGGACTCCTCTGAGAAACCAGGGTGCTGTGCCTGAGCCACCCATCCTGGTGGGAGGCAGCAGACTGTGGGCTGCACTGTCCCACCAGTGGCTTCCCTGTGATTTCTCTGGGTGACGGTGCTTCAGCCATGATATAACCCTTCTTTGCTTGCCTTGCTCCACCTCTACAGCCCCAGATAATTCTCCAGGGAGGCACCTGGTTCTCAGGCTGCACAGGGATGCTGTGTAGCAAAGTGCTGGCCAGCCTGGCCCACCTCAGGGGTGGATGGTTGCCTGAGAAGGGGGGAGTAAGGGCAGTGTGCATGGCCAACACAGCCCTGCAGACAGGGGTCTGAGGCTGGTGCTGCTGGGAACAGCCTCCTGGGGATGACAGCTCTTCACTCCGGCAGCGGCAAGATGGACAGATGCAGCGCTTCATCCGGGAGGTGAACACCACCAACCGTGCCTGCGTGCTGTGGGACTTGGCGGAGGATGCAGATTACATCATCCAGGTGCAGAGCATCGGCCTGTATGGAGAAAGCCAGGCCAGTAAGCGTGTCCACTTCCGAACCCTGAAGGAAACTGACCGCCTCCCTTCCAACAGCTCCAACCAAGGTGAAGTGGCTCCTTCCAGCTTGCCCAAGTTCTGCCAGTGGGTCCACAGGTGGAGGTCTCCATAGCACATGGGCAGCAAGGAAGGTGCTGCACTGAGTAGCAGGCTGTGTGGGACACACAGGGCCATGATGGGTAGCAGGGTTGTGCAGGCTGATGTTGTACACTGCACTATGGCCATGATGACATGGCCTCAAGACATGGTTTACAGCCCTCCTTAACCCAAGTCTTGGCACCCTATTCAGCTAAGCAGTTATAGTCAGGACAACTGCCATAACCTGCTCAGCTGCTGCTTGTAGGAAGCAAACACTGAATGGGCTCTCAGATCTCCTAGCCTGCAAGCTACCAGAGGACAAATGATGGAGACCCACAGTCTCCTTTCCTACCCATACCACGTAGTGCCTTCTTCCCCTGGGGTTGTCTACAAGCTGGTCCATGATAAATAATCCAAGAATCCAAGAAAAATGACACCCAGAGGGGGTCCACTGGGCATGGGAATCTGTCTTCAGCACTAGCTATAAGAAGGCGATTTGGAGAAGACAGGACAAGTAGATTACTTACTCCCCTCAGTAATTTTGTATTGGACTCAGGGCCCGATCACCTGAGTAATCACCTCAGTGATTACTGCCATTCATTGTGCAGTCCCTACTTGAACCCAAAAAAGCTGTTAGAATTCCTGACTGCCTTTGGTATTGAGTGCAGTTTATCTGACACGGGAAAGCCACAGGATACATGTCCTCTTTCCAGCCAAGATGTCATCCTATACCCATGCTTGTTAGGGGGAGGTTGGGACTCCTTCCTCTGGATCTTCTCAGATCCTTGAGTGTTGCTGCTCCTGAAGTAGGTTCTGGTGAGAAGGTACCTGCTGTCAGCCCTGCTTGGTCTCTTCTCTGCAGGTGACATCACCATGGAAGGGCTGGACAAAGACAGGCAGCTCCAGACAGGCGAGATTATCATCATTGTGGCTGTGCTGCTCATGTGGGCAGGTGAGTGCCATAAGCAACATTCCAGCAGGCTGGTGCATAGGTGCAATCCAGGTCCCACGGGAAGGATGGGGTTCAAGAGAGTACAATCATATTGGTACAGGTCTGGCATTCTTTCCAGTAAGTCCATTGAATCTCTGTAGGAGCTCATGCCTCAGTCTGCTGAAACTGCAAGATGGGTGATTTGCTCCTGTATAGCACCTGATTAAAGGCAGTGCTCTATCAAAGTCAGCATCTGACTGGTCTTACACAGCTGCTGTGAATGGGAAGTCGTTTGTCCCCAACTCCCTTCCCAGTAAATGTGGGTTTCCTGGTGGTGTCTTTCAGGAATCTCTCCTTGTCCTAGGTGCCTAGGGTGATCCAGGATGGCAGAGATGGAGGGTAATGGATTTAAACTTAAAGAGGGGAAGCTCAGGTTAGATATAAGAAAGAAGTTGTTCCCTGTGAGGGTGGTGAGGCCCTGGCACAGGTTGCCCAGGGAAGTTGTGAGTGCTCCATCCCTGGCAGCGTTCAAGGCCAGGTTGGACAGGGCTTGGGTGACATGGTCTAGTGTGTGGCATCCCTGCCTATGGCAGGGGGTTGGAACTCTTAACTTGGATGATCTTAACACCCTTTCCAACCCCAACCATTATACGATTCTATGATTCTGTATGACCAGGGTTCCCTTGGCCTGGCTGATTTCCATCTGGGATGCTGGGGGTGGGGAGGCAGGGGCCAGTAAGTGTGAGAGAGGCCTTCATCCCCTGTCTTTTGGCAGCGGTGATCGCCCTCTTCTGCAGGCAGTACGACATCATCAAGGACAACGACTCCAACAACAACAAGGAAAAGACAAAGCCATCCTCGGAGCACAGCACACCAGAGCGACCAAGCGGAGGGCTGCTGCGGAGCAAGGTAGGAAAGGGCTGGCAGGAGGGATGGCATATGGTGTCTGCTGTGGCTTGCTGCCTGAACAGGTTCTAGCACTGTCCAGAGACACCCCAGCTCATGCTCTCACCCTACAAACTGAGGGGGTTTAGAGTGCAGTGTGCCCTGGTCTCTCTGAGGTAGTGTGTGTGTGCTCCATGGGTGGTTGCAGGAGAAACACTGGAAGAGATGGCAGGATAATATCAGCTCCCACATTTGCAGGGTGATACCTGGCCTCTCACTGTAACAGCACCTTCACCATGCCCTTCCAAAGCTGCACCTTTTCTGCATCCCATAGGCAGGTTCAGGCAGGAGGGGGTTCCAGCAGCTAGGCGCTGTTGTTATGGTTCCTGCACTGGTCTATCCCTGCTCACTTTCTGCCTTCAATGGGGCCTGCTCTGGAACATCACCACAGAGGTTATTCATGGGAAGCTCAGGGCAGAGGGCTCAGCAACAGCTGGCAGCCCTGTAGAGGAGGTGTGCTGGCCTTGGTGCCTGCTGTGGGAGCTGGGGGCTCTGTCGTGGGGTCTGCATCCCAGGCGCTTAGCATAGCAGAGCCTTAAAGCCGATTTTTCTCTCACAGAAGAAGTCTCCCTCAGTCAATATAATCGAGGTGTAGGTGCAGCACCAGCTCTGCGTCTGGGGTCCTGGGCATCCTGCCAGAGCCAAAGCAGGCCTTGGAAGAAGAGGCAGCATCAGGCGCCCAGCCTGGAACTCTGCATGCGAAGAAGATCCGCATATCAGAACTTCCGCTTTCCCAAGGGCGCCCGTCCAGGGATGTGCATGGAGCCGGCTCCCAGCCGTGCATGCAGTGTGTGGCCATGCCCATTCCGCACGCCTGGCCCCGCTGCCCTGCCGCTGCGGAGCACAGAGGAGTGGAGAAAGGGTTGGGGGCCGCACCACCAGCCTTGGAGGGGCAAGCCAAGGGGAGCAGAGGGGCTGGAGCACAGCTTGAGGGGAGGCAATGTCCCTGCATGCTGGCTTGGCCAAAGGCACGGGTGCAGCCCTGTGGCACTGGACACCTTCCAGGCAGGCAGCATGGAGCAGGCCGTGCTCTCGGCTGCTGTGTCTGGGCTCGAGGGGATCCCCTTTTGGCCCTGAGGCTGAGGGGCTGGGGCAATGCAGGCATTTGCTCCGGTGCTGCCAAGGGGAGTCGTGGCCAGGAGGTGGCAGGGTTATGTGCGGGGCTGGGCCCAGCGAGCGCAGCTGAAGAATGGATCCCTGCTGGAGAGTGGGGCTCCACTGCACTCCATCATTGCCATGCAGGGACTTCAAGACCTCTCCCTGCTGCAGGGGATAAAGACACAAAAAAGCAGGAGGAGCTAGTGCTGCCACAGTGCCTGGCTGGCCTGTGAAGTGTGCCGCCAGGGGCAGGGAATGCACAGCCATTCTGTGGGGTGGTGTGACATTCATAATGCTATGGGAGCAAGCAGTGCCAGGGCATAGCTGTGGCTTTACCATTTCGCAGCTAGGGCTCAGTCCTGACACATTCAACCTGTCTGTGGGGGAGCTGCTGAGCACCCTTGGGGCAGTGCAATGCCTGTGCTGCCAGGAGGAGATAATGTGGTTAGGTCAGGCAAGGTCTCAGCAGGATGTGTGCTGCAGAGCTCACCACTGCTCCGGAGGCAACACTAGCTTCAACAGTATCATATCCCACTCCTGGCTCCTCTTGTCTCATAAGGGGTTTGGTATGGTCACTGCTGATGCTTCCACTCCTGGAGCTGGCCCAGTGGCTTGCACCAGGTTGGCTGATGTGACATAGTCCTGTTGGAAGGGGCTGCTCCTGAATGCCCAGAGCTGGTGGACTGCTGGCTTGTCATGCACCCAATCTGCTCATAGGAGGACAACATGAGCCATCAACCACACTGGGGCTGGTGAAGAGGTGATGCTTGAACTGTGCTTGTTTGCTCCCCAGAGCCTGCAGGCAGAAGTCTTCCACTGGGTATCAGCACTGCTCTGTTCATAGCTGAGGCTGAGCCCAGGCAAGCCCTTTCTACTGGTGGTAGGAGGGAATAGGATGATACCTGGTGGCTCTTTGCTGCAGAGATGACAACTAGTACCCTGGCTACTGCTCTTTCTCCTTGCTCTGCTCTGCAGGCTGTGACTGAGCTGGGTGCTGGCTCTGCAGCCCTGGACTCAAGCAGCACAGGATCCATCGTCTTCCAGGAATAAACTTCCCAGTAAAGCACTTTCAGGACTCTTTCTTCCAGGTGCTGCTCAGCTCCTGCTGCAGGGCTAGATGGGAATGGGGCAGGATAAATGACTCCCTGTGGCAGGGTCTTCAATAAAAGCATCCTGGCTCAAAGGCAGCATTGTTCCTGTTGAGTTTGTGTGTGCATGTGTGGGTACATGTATCAGCACTTCTTGAACATGTGGGTATGGCTCTTCTGAGAAGACCTGTTTGTGTGTGCTGCGCAAGAGCTGCAGGTCCTCTAAGGTCGTCTTGCACATCTCTGATCCTCAGTGGAGTACCAGTGCTGTCCCACTGAGGATGGCATTACAGCTGCTTCCTCTGCACCAACAAAACAGGCTGCAGAGGGCAGAGGCACCATGGCAGCAGGGCCAGCTCCCAGCAGGCCGCTGGCGGGAGGGTTGGTGCTGCTCTGTGGTCTGGGGAGGAGAGTGGTACCTGAGCAGCAAAAGCACCATGGTGGTGGGGTGCAACTGTTTCTGTTCTGTAACTTGGGCTGCAAGGAGCATGGCCGTAGTGCCAGAGACACAAACCACCTCGTTTAGCCAGCTAACTTTAAGCTTTAGGGAGGCACTTTAAAAAAATACAGAGCTGTCAGAGAGTTTTTGAACTACCAGAGTTTTTGAAAAGCTCTGGTGCCCTGGAAGACATTTAGAGGTGCTGCCCTGCAGGGTCAGGGAAGACACATGCCTACTATCATGAGGTCTTCAATCAGACAAAGAAACAAAGGAGCACACCTGCAGCAGAGTCAAGGAGCTGAGAGAGGCACCAAAAATATCCCTGACAAAATGCAGTCATTGTGGCCACATACACAGCTGGTTACCTTAAATGTAAAATTGGATGTGGTGTTGAGGCACAAGACACACACACACACACACACACACACATATACAAAACCCCAAGCCCCCAGTCCTTTCCTAGACCATGGCAGTGCAGGAAGACAGAGAACTGCATAGGTGAGTGCTGCACACAAAAGGCACCAGCAGGGTTGGACAAAGGTATTTTCCTAGGGCACCTACGAGCAGACACCCTGCAAATGAGTCTGGCAGCATCAACACAGAACAGTGCCAGGGCAGAGCAGGACATGCACGCACATCCAGCCACGCATCTTACCTGCCCTGCAGCAACAGCACCACAATGGCACAAGGAAAAGGCTGTGTGGCTCAAGGAGCAATTCTAGCACACCAGTTTAAAAGATGTTGGACAGCGATAGTACATGTGGGTGATGGTGAACTCATTGCTAGCTTGGACATCACTAAAACTAAACAGACTTAGCAAAGGCTCTCAACACACAAGGCTGAGATTGTGTCTCAGGGAGCACTTCACTGATTATAGCAACAGCTGGTTAAAGCCAGGAATAACAGCAGAACTATAGCTATACAGGGCTGTTGAGCATAGTCACAGCAAAGAGCACTCCTCAGCAACCATGAGTCTCACAGAGAGGTTGTTAAACTGTTTTGAGTGCTTCCATCTAGAGATGTGACAGCAACCAGGGAGCAAGATAGAGTCCACTGTCCTCCCCAGTGGCAAGGAGATGGTGAAGAGTCATTCTCAGGACAAGAGCAAAGGGCAAATGAAACCACGAGCATGTGCCACCATTAGCAGCAGCGTTGTCTACCCCTCAGCCCTACCTGGAGCACTCAGCTGCGGGACAGCATGGATGCCAAGCATCCTGCTTTAGTGCAGGGCAGGAAGCCACATCAAGGACTGTTAAACCCACACTGCCAACAGGTCAGCCATCCCTCTGTGCTGGAAACTGAGGACTTGACAATGACCTGCTCACCCTGATAACCCCAATAATATCTCCAGGTTGCTCTGTGCACTCAGCTGTGGGAGGAAAGGCACGATCCCACAATTCAACATGCAAAACCACAAGTGAGAACACCAGTGTCAGCTCTTGGCTGACCTGCAGGGACCCAAGGATCCCAGAGTGAAAGCCTTCCCCAAGCACCTGCCTCCTGCAGCTGCTGGGAGACCAGCTCTGCCACCCCAGGCTGCACATAACAAGTGCTGCTCAGCTGGGGCTGGCAGTGTCACCAGCGTTAGAAGGTGAGATGTGCTGCAATGATACAGGAACCCAGCAGCAAGCTCCTCAGACAGAAGGCAGCTGCAAACTGTTAACTTGCAGAGAAACCAGACATCCTGCTGAGATAGACATCTCCTGCTCTATATAGGGAAGGAAATCAAGTGCATGGTTTGCCCATGTGTCCAGATCACAGCCAGGCATGCAGCAGAGCAAAGACATCCCAGAGTAGAGGAGGCAAATGAGGCGGAGAAGTTGAGACCTGTTGGCACACTGGAGGTTTGTGTCCTCCCTGCCTGAGCATCATTATCTGTCAGTGCTCTTCAGTGGAGATGACACTCACAGGTTCTCAAGAACACACGACTTCAGCACAGCCTGGACCAGCTCTCTCCAAGATAACAAAGAATGCCCTGGGCCCCAGCAGCCTTCCACACAGGCAAATCCACTCCTTCAGGGCCAGCAGCAGAGGAAGACAGGAAGACATGGGAGGTCCAGGGCAGTTGCAGGCTCCCATGAGCTCAGGGAACAGCCTAGGCAGCACAGCAGACACACAGTACCTTGGCACTCAAACCCAAATGACAACAGTAAAAAAAACATCATTTTATTTCCCTATAAGGGCATAGCTTTCCTTTAAAAACCAGCTCATTTTCACTTGTGAGACGTGTGGGGCTGAACGGCAGGGGCAAGGCCTCCCTCACTCCTCCAGGCCAAGAACTATTGCTCCCTGAGGGTCACGCATGCTAAGCAAGTCCTCCACCATCTCCAGGGGGGCTGCACAGTTTCAGCTGGTCCCCAGCTGCCACCACGAGGAGAAAGGTGGAAGAAACAAGCAAGGCAGGTCAGACACAGTGCAATCCAAGGCACACTGGCTGCATCCTGCAGGCTCAGAGTACTTGGGGTGGCTCTGCATGCACTGGAAGCAGGCACCAGCCCAAGCTGGGAACAGCTGCAGCTTGAGGCAGTTCATGCAGGCAGAAAGCAGGACAAGGAGCAGATGTCACAGTCTGTGCACTGCATGGCAATGGTACCAGCAGACCCCATGCCTGGTGAGCAGTGGCAGGAGCAGGCACTGTCTGGCCCAGAAGCAGGCACAGGGTAAATCCTGAGTGGCTGGTCCATGGTTGCAGAGATCTGGCTTAGCCCAGGGGAGTTTTGGGGCCAGCAGTCCTGGGGCCACCTGTGTGGAGGTCTCCAGCCATGGCCAGCTCCTTCCAGCTGTCTGGGGGTTGCCCCAGACGGTAGCACAGTAGCTGTGCAGTAGGAGAGCTCACTCTGGGCACAGGAGGTGGTGACTCTGAAAAGCAAGAGGGAGGAAGACCTGGTCCATAAGGTGTGTGGTTGGGAACCCAGCACAGTCTGGGAGCAGAAGCAGACTTTCCCAGGTGAGCCATCAGCTCTCTACTCTTGCAGAGGCCATGCTGGGGGATGTGGCAAAGCAGCACTGAAGGAAGGAACTTACCTGCTGGGCTGTGAGCTCCCCTCCTCAGCTCTTCCATGCTGCTTTAGAGAAGAGAGCACCCATTATACCCCAAGCAAGGCCTGCTGAGAGACACAGCATGCTCATGACCCTGACAACACAGGCATGATGCAGCAGTACCAGGCACTCGGAGCACAGAAGGTCCTCACCTACTTGGTACCAAACCCTGTCACCAGGCCAGCCTGTCCTGACATAAAAAGCCACATCTCTTTCCCACCAGGAGCTCCCACATACAAAGGTTAGTCTCTGTGCCACTTCACAGAGCCACATACAAAGCTTAGTCTGTGCACACATTGGTTCGTGGCTGACACCAGCTCAGCCTGGGCTCAGCCCTGTGGCGCTACAGAGAACAGCCACAATGGAACAGGCCTCCCGCACCCACCACCACAGGCACTTCTGCAAAGACAGAATCACACAGAATAATTTGGGTTGGAAGGGACCTTCAAAGGTCATCTAGTCCAACCCCCCTTGCATATGCAGGGACATCTTCAACTACATCAGGTTGCTTGGACCAACAGGTTAATCCTCCACTGTTGGACTGGTACCACCAGCTCCCCCTAAATACAGGACAGACACCAGCAAGCTCAGCCCCAGGCCCTAGTCCATACAGAAGTAGCATGACCAGGCCTCCATCCTGGCCCAAGCCTCAGGGAAATCAGTGGAAGGAGAGTGACAACTGAGTCCCTCCAGAGTGTGTGTCTCATAGGCTGGCCTCAGCAAAGAATGGCAGAAACAAAACAAGTAACATTTCTGGGTACATTTCCTGAGGACCAGCATCTATCCCCTGCAGCTCCACTGCAAAAGTTGAAGTGCAAGATCTGCCCCTCCACAGCTCAACTCCCTGTTCACTCAACCTCTCAGCTGACAAAGGCAGAGAAAGCAGCAAGAAGCTCCCCACTGCCCCTATGCAGATTTCCTCTGTGCTCCCACCATGCCCATGGCCCCAGCAGCTCCCCCTGCATGGGGCACAGAGAAGGAAACAAGACAGGGTTCATTAGAGAGATGCTCAAACACAAGCAGCAGCCCATCACCTACCCAGATAAGGTTTCCACGATGTTATCATCTTCTTCCTCCTCTTCCTCCTCCTGGTAAACAAACAACCAAAAAACTCACCTTGACACCTTGCTACCTGGGCAAGTAGCTGCTAGGATTGAGGCTGGTCCACCCAGAGCCTGTTCTGGGACAGCAGAACAGTCCCTGGCCCCTTCACAAGCCACAGTCACCCACCAGGCATGGCACAGATAAAGGGCACCTTTACCCAGACAGTAGTGGGGTGAGCACATCTTGCAGCCAGAGGGCCAGGCAGAGGATCACCCAGGCTGTAAGCAGGTATAACCCCAAGCACTGCCAGGTTGGACCAGCACTGGAAGCATGAGGCCAAAGACTAAGGGTCCAGAGGCTCCTGGGCAGGGACACAGTGAGACCGGCAACACTGGCAATGCTCTGACTGGCTCTGGACATGCAGTAGGTGTAGTGCAGATGGGCAGGGCTGAGCTTCAGAGACAGTGTCTCACTCCTAGCTATGGCACCATGTGTAGAGCAGATCCTTGTTTGCTGTTTGACAGTGCCATAAGAGCAGGGCTGAGGGCTGCAGCAATGCTGGGTATGTCAGGAAAGCTCCTGGAGCAAATACTACCTGAGGAATTGTGCCTGCTTTGTGAGACAGACAGAACATAGTGCCCTTCTTCATGTTAGGCTGACATGTGTGAGGGAGGCTGTGCAGACATCAACAGGGTCCTGGAAGGCCAGGAGGGAGGTGTGTTAGGGTTACTCTTTCCCTGCCTTAATGTGAGACAGCCCTGGACATGAGCCAGACTTGCACATACTGTACCCCAAACTGGTGTCTGAAGGGAGGGCTCCCCGGGGGGGCTGGCTCACTTGGTCTGCCGGGCTCACTGCTCTCCAAGACACATGAAGGGTGAAGGGGCTGTTCCTGCCTAGAGCCTGGGACAGGGCAAAAGCAGCAGAGTTAGTGCCTGCAACCTGAAGAAGGCCCAGCAAGGGATGCACAGGCAGCACTGTGGGCAAGGGACAGATGCCCCTGCTGTGCTCAGGGGAGGACGCAAACAAGGGTGCGGGATCAACTGCTCAGGGCAGGTACCACACAGTCCTGAGCTGTGCTAAAGCTCAACAATGCAAAAGAGCTCAGCATGGATAGCAAGGATGCCCCCAACCCCAATCCAGCCAAAGACAGTGTAGGTTCCCCATGTGGGGCAGAGGCAGAGGACACAACAGCAGGGACAACAGTCTCCTTGCTTGGTGTGTTACAGCAGCCAGGCAGTGAGCTCTCTCTCCTCCACACAGCCCAGGACAGGGTCCCACACTGGAGACCCTGATCCCAGAGTTAGGCAGAGACATGTGTTTGAGAAATTCCTCCTACCTGCATGTGCTGCTTCCCAGAGATCCAGTGCCATCTGGAAGGCCTGGGCCACAGTCAGAGTCACAGCCTGAGCCTGTGTACAAGAAAAAGAGGGAATGTCTGCTTCCATCTGGGCCCTCAAGCCAAGATAACCCCACTACAATGAAATGTGAGCCCCCAGGCCTCCCTTGCTGCCCTTCTCTGCAGAGCACACACACACAAGGCCAGAGCTCAATGCTGTGTCTGTCTACATGTGGCCCAGCCACTCCCAAGAAGGGATCCCATAAGAGCTGGGACAGAAGAACCTCCTTTTGCTCACCACCTGCCTCTGCAGTGTGTGAGCACACATGCTCCCTGGCTGTTTCCAGCTGAAGTGCACAGAAGTAAGGACCTTTTCTCTCTGAAGGGAGGCAAGTAAGGCTCCCACCCTTACCTCGTGAAGCCAAGAACAGAAGGGAAGTGCTTACAATCTTCTTTTTGGGTGAGAGGAAGGCATGGCACTCCAGTGCCCCACTCTCCTGGCTCTGGGCAACATAAGCAAAGACTTTGTTCTGCAGCTTGTCTGTTGTGCAGTAGGAGATCCTGCAAGCAGAGAGGAGCTGCTCAGGGTAATAAGGGACCCCAGCACAGACCTGCTGTGCCCATCAACAAGCAGTGCCAATAGCCTGAGACTTTCATCTACCCCAAATGATCATACAACCCATGTGCACAGCAAGGTTCAGAGGCTGCCTGGCACCCACAGCTACTAAGACATTGTTGCATTCACAAGCACTCCCCTCCTGTGCTGCCCATTGTGCTCCTCAGTTCTCTGATGCCCAGTTCAACCCAATGTATGAACTCAAACACTGAGACAAAATAAGCACAGATGGGTGGGTGATTGCCTCCAAGGACATGACTGGAGGCCAGAACTCAAGGTTGACAAGGACCCAGCCTGTGTACAGCCCCAGGCAGTGCTGTGAGGCTCAGCAGGGAGAGGGCATGGGCCCCAGGGAGCCAAAGGAGCTTGAAGGGCCCACTGACACAAGGCCCATCCCTCCCTGGCTGCTCAAGATCCCGTAAGTCTCCCCGCTGGCTGCTGGGGAATACCCAAGCCTTCCACATGCCATGCCCACCTGTAGATGGAGATGTTCTCAACCATCTCCTTTGTGTCTGCATCCTGCAGCGAGATGCCCCTCGGAGACACTGTCAGAATCACCTTCTGGAACTTGCGAGCACCTGCCCGTGCCTGGGAGTGGGGAGACACCAGACACCTCTGCTAACCTGGGAAGGATCTTCACCCCCACCCTTGCTGTCAGGAGCCCCCCAGACTCTGTATGGGGTGACACCCACTTGGACCCTTGCTGCAAGGGCTCCTGCTGAAGGGATGGAAAAGCAGAGCCTGGAGATCGGGCATGGCCTGCATAAAATGTCCCTGGAATTCATTCACACTACTGCCATGCATATGGGAAAGGATAGCCTCCACCTCCCCCAGTACTTCACCCTCCTCCCCATGCTGTGACAGGCACAGCTCAGCTCCTAGCCATGTTCCAGGTGTGGAAGCAGGAAAATAGCTTCCCTCACAGCACAAAGCCAGAGACCAGCCAGCCTCATGCACATGACCCTCCTCCTGGGAACAGCTCCATCCCTCACTGTGGTTCAGGGCTGGGACATGGACGACTCCCAAAGTCCATGGGCTGGGCTCTGAATTGGCTTTTCTCCACCCCAGCACAGCAGGGCCCCAGGGTCATATCTCACTGTGGCCACGATCCTGCGAATGGCAGCAGCAGCCATGTCTTCTCCCTTGGGTTTTTCTACCAGTGTCATGCCTAGATACTTGAGCGTGAAGCACATCCCCTCAAGCAGCGGCTCCTGCATATCAGCCCAGCTCTCAGGAAGCTCTGCAAAGACAAAATGCCTTAGAAGCCAAGTACTAGCAGCCCCATGGCTATGCCCAGCAGAGCCACCCCACTTTATTGTAGCTTCATTGCTCCCAGCAGCAGTGAGCGCAGTCCCTGCACTCAGCAGGGCACCCTCCTGGCTCTGAGACACTTTTGGAAGAGGATAAGAATGAGAGGAGTTCACCCCCAAAGCTTTAATCTTCCATCCCTAGAGGCTCTTACTTACAGGCTCTGTCAGCACAAACAGTAAGTTCCTGCATATCTGCATGGGGCCTCAGATGTTGCAGTGTTCACTGCTACCTGCAAAATCCTTGTGTTCCTGGGTCTCATCTCTTTCACTACAAGCAGGATGTTCTCTGTACTGCATTCATTCCACCCACCTAAGCTGCTGGCACACCTCAGGAACAGCAGCATTTGCTGGCATGCTCGGTCAGATCAAAATCCCCAAGTTGTCCTAGTGTAGTCAAAGCTAAACCCTCTGGTAGCTGTCATTTGCAGCAGCAGGCTGCCAGGCAGGGGTAGCTTGTCCAGCACTCACAATCCAAGCTGAGGCAACTGGGAAGCAACTGCTTCACGTTGATTTTTGTGTTAAGGAAGAGCTCAGACTGGTATTTCAAAGATGCAGATTAGCTTCCAGGAATACACATTTTATGTATGAACTGCAGCGTACAGAGGGAAGAGAGCTCCCCAGTGCATTACTTTGCAGGTCACAGAATTAAAGGGGCACTGGCTTCTGTTGCCTTTGTCTTCTCTTTTCAAATGCCATTGCTTTTATCAAGTAAAAAAACCCCATAAAATTGGCAGAGTGTCTGTTCACTCAAAAAAGACTAGGGAGAGTCCTCAACATCTCCAGCTTCCTTCAGAAACCAGTCCATATCACCAGCATGTTCTGCCATTGGCAGATGTGCTGGTAGGAGAAGCCATCCTGATCCTGTGTCAATTCTGACACTACTGTTGGCAGAGAACACACAAAACAAGCACTGCAGAAGCATCCATTCGATCTCTGCTCCCACAAGACAAAGCCATTGGCTTCAACAGAAAGTTCACTCTCATCGAAGGCAAAAGTTTTAGTTATCAGACTTGGGTGCTGCACACAAAGGAACAATTCTCTTGTGCCAAGCACTTTCTGGTGATAATGTTCAAGGAGAGCTGGCGCAGATGTTAGCACACGCTTACTTTCTTCAAACCCCAAAGAGCACACGGATGGCAAGAGAGGAGATACACAGAAGGGCCAAGACACAGCGCCACAGTCTCTCCTTGGGGATTTAGCCCACAGAGGGAAGGAACAGCAGCACAGAAGTTACATGCTCTGCTGCAAACACCATGTTCCTACACTTCCCTGGGAACGGATCAGTTACCTACTGTTCACACTAAGCTAATACTTCTCAGGGTTATTTTTCATCTCTCTCCTGGGATTAGCTCCCTGAACACCACTGGCACATTTGCAGAAGGCTCCAACTCATAATTGGAATAACCTGAACCCACAGGGAAATCAAGAGACCTTACTTGGCCTCAGCATACTCCTGCACAAATGGCAACTGCTTGGTACCATGCAGGCATAAGAGACCTTTACCCAGGGCAGAGGAGCGACATTTCCCTGCAAACTCTGAGCACATCCCACACACGCCAGTGCTGCTGGAGTGAACTCTGCTATTCCAGCAAAGCCTTTGGGCAGTTGTGACAGGGAAAGCCCAAGCACAGCCCTCTCACTGGTTCTGAAGGATCAGCCTCGGATCTGGCAGTGCCACAGGCAGCACAGCAGCCGGCCTGCAGTGAGATACATACAGGTCCACTGCACTCATCACACGTGTCCACGATGCAGTGGACCAAGCACTCCACAGGGTGCCCGTAAGGCACATCGTGTTCCAGCACCGCCTGTCTCACCAGCCCACCAGTGCGGGTGGCCTCGATTCAGAACTGGGGCAAGAGGCTGGCAGCCAGGGGAGTGCATCAGGGAGAGCCAGGCCAGCAACCTACTGCCCCACAGCCTGTCCCCAGGCACTGCCACCGCCTGCCCCACAGCCTATCCCCAGGCACTGCCACCGCCTGCCCCACAGCCTGTCCCCAGGCACTGCCACCGCCTGCCCCACAGCGCCGGCANATCCCCAGGCACTGCCACCGCCTGCCCCACAGCCTGTCCCCAGGCACTGCCACCGCCTGCCCCACAGCGCCGGCAGCCCACGGCACGGCGACAGCCCGTTCCCCGGACCCCAGATCGCTCCCCACAGCAGGCAGCGGCCGCGGCCCGGGCCCGGCCAGACCCGAGGTGCGGGCTCCGCTCCCGGAGCGATGCCCCGCCCGGCCCCCGCCCGCTCCCCGCACTCACTGCGCCGCCGGCGGAGCCCCAGGCCGTGCCGGGCGAGTCTCGGACTCCGCAGCACAGCGCGTCCCGCCGCCCGCAGCGCCTCCATACCGGAGCTGCTAACAGGACGATACGGGGCCCGGTCAGGACGGGCGGGCGAGTAACGTCATCACGTCAGCAGCGGCGGAGGCGCTGCGGTTGCCGGGGCAACGGGGGGCGGAGCGAAGTGGTCCCTACGGCGTCTCAAGCCCGCCCCGAGCCTGAGCCCGAGCCCGATCCTAATCCCAATCCCGATCCCGATCCCGGGCCCGGAGTTGGGGGCGATGCAGCTGCGGCACGAGCGAACCCTGCTGGTCCCGCAGGTAGATCCGGGTCGGGAGCGGGGAGCGGGAAGGGACGGACCGTCCCCCCGGGAGGTGGAGTTGCTGATGCTGTGTTGTGCCCCGCAGGACGGGACGGCGCGGGTGAGCTGTATGGCCTGGTCGGCCAGCGGAGCCCGGTTCGCCGTGTGCACCGCGGACCGGGTGGTGCTGCTGTACGACGAGCACGGCGAGCGGCGAGACAAGTTCTCCACCAAGCCCTTAGACGCCAAGGTGAGGTCCCGGCGGGGCCTGCTGCGGCTGGGCAGCGGCGCCTGCGGGCGGGGGGCAGTGCGGTTGGTGGCGGGCAGCTTTCCCCTGCGGTCACTCTGCTGTCTTCCCGCAGTACGGCAGGAAAAGCTACGTGGTCAAAGGCATGGCCTTCTCCCCGGACTCCACCAAAATCGCCATTGGGCAAACAGACAACGTTGTCTACGTCTACAGGATCGGAGAGGAGTGGTAAGTCTGGTGGTGAAGTGTCCAGTGCCCACTTGGAGGGGGAAACGCTTTCCTTCCTACCATACTGTTGCTTTCTGGGTATTGATACAACCCACATCAGAGTCCTGGCACGGTCCTTGGATGATGCTCATCGTGGTGCTCATCATCTAACCTGCAGGGAGTCACTTAGAGGTTTCTATGGTCAGCAGCAGGTGGGATTTCCTTGAGCACAGCTCTTGTGGAACTCTATGCAAGCCTGCTCCTGCTGAACTTCTGTGGGCTTGTAAGTAAAGCCTGTCCCCTTTTCCATACATGTGGCACATGCCTGCCTCACCTCAGCCTCGTTTGCTGGTGTGTGTTGTGCTAAAGGCATGTCAGAATTTTGGAAGCTCATAAGTTGGGTGGTTTTGACAGTTTCTGCCAAAAGTTGGCTTGTAATAGTGTGCAAAACTTATATGGGCTGTGTTTGGTAATACCGAAACAAGCTGAATATAACAGTTGGGTAATCAGAATGGGCAGTATCACTACCTTCGCAGATAGTAATGTTTGTCTACCTTTTTCTGCAGGGGTGACAAGAAGGTGATATGCAACAAGTTCATCCAAACGGTGAGATTCAGACTCCTGTCAAACTCCATTTTCTCCACAACTAGAGGCCTCTCTTTTCACACTCACACTGACAAAACTGTCAGTGGTGTTTGATCTTCAAAAGATACAGGTAGATCCAAAGACAGTCTCTACATTTTGAGGCACGTATTACTTGCCAAGCTTCAGAGGCCTCCTAATGCCTGCATACAAAGAGTAATTAATTGTTGAATAACCAATGCAATCACTTACAAAACTTTGGGGGCTACTTTAGGCACCAGTGGACAGAATGTCTTAAGGAAGTTGAAAGGGAAAAACAGGAGAAACTGCAAGCCCCACTTTTTTCACAGGTTGGCAACTCTAAGCCCCAGGATTCCTTATTAAACAAAATGTAAAGTGTGTGGAATTCTGTCACACTGCACAGTTTATTCATGTTTGGCCTCAGGTTTGTAGTTTCAGTCGGGTTATTTCCTTGGCCTTCTTTGCATTCTGCTGCTCTAGCTTTTTCTGCATGTGTCAGAGAGCAGTCTGCTCATTAGATCTGCAGCAAGGATTATCCTGAGGCTGAGGTATCTATAAAAGGCAAAGGTGTTAGAAATTCCTTGCATAGAAAGCCATCTGTATGAGAAAACACTGTGCACTGACTTCTTTTACCTTCAGGAGAAAATGTCCAGCAGCTGCCCTAGCCTTTCAGGCCAGTTGCCATCACACTGTGACACCCACTTGCTCTGTGTCACTAGAGAAGCTTTCTGCTAGGCTGGCCTCTGAAGTAGCCAGTACCAGTTTGGAGGAATCACCCTCCTGACCCAGATCCCCAGCAGAGAGAGGCAGAGCTGCTTCAAAGGGAGTTGCTGGAGATTCTTTGCCAGGCTGTCTCAAGCTGCCTCTCAGGTGAAAGGCAGCATTAACCTCTTAGGCTCTCCTGTGCTTCAGCACCTGGCTAACAGCCTGGTGAGAGGCTGCTTGCCTCTCACAAGCTTAAATGTTGTGCACAGCATGCATCCAGTTTTTTGTATTTTTAATGTAGTCATTCATTTCTCTTTCCTTTCATTCTTTCATTTTCCCCATGCTTCTCTGCCATTTCTATCATAATAAATCCTTTATTTTTTCTAATGCTATATGTGTGGTTTTTTACCAGTGTCCAGTTTTCTCTTGTAACTAAATACTGTTATTTACAAATTTTTTATGTGTTCAGTCAAGATGAGAGATGATTCACTGAGACCTTCCCCTCTCCTGCCATTTTAAAAACCTATTAAGCACTCTTCCACATGTTATGAATACAGTCTCACTGTTCAGCTTTGCTGGCAAACAAGGCATCCTGATAAAGGGTCAGGATGAGTATGTACAAGTTTGACTTCCATGAACTAGTAGCTGAGCACATTAACACTTTGTAAGGCTGTTTCTAAGCTACTGGGATGCTTGTGGTTGTGATAGATTGAAAATAAGAGTCTGACAGATAAGGAAGGAAACATCCTATAAGGATGCTGGGGACTGTACTGATAGGACAAGGGGTAAAGGGTTCAAACTTAAACAAGGGAAGTTTAGATTGGATATAAGGAAGAAATTCTTTCCTGTTAGGGTGGTAAGGCACTGGAATGGGTTGCCCAAGGAAGCTGTGAATGCTCCATCCCTGGCAGTGTTCAAGGCCGGGTTGGACAGAGCCTTGTGTGATATGGTTTAGTGTGAGGTGTCCCTGCTTATGGCAGGGGTGTTGGAACTTGGTGATCTTAAGGTCCTTTCCAACCCTAACTCTTCTATGATTCTATGAAAAATATGGATGGGTGGAAAAAAGGGGTAATAAAAAATGGGTCTTGGTCATTGGTTGGACATAGAAATGAGCAGCTTAGGTATCCAGAGACATTTTGGTATCTGCTTGTAGCTGTGTTTGCTGATGTGAATGGTAAAAGTGCAGAATATAAAGTGAGATGAATAAATGAGGGTGTATATATGTCTAAAGCAGGCCCAGATACTTAAAAAGGAGCAGATGAGCCAGTGAGGCTAGTGCTAGTGGCATGGTTCCAAACACCAGCCTTCTTATTGACTGAAATTCTTCAGTTCAAATGTGAAGTGGTTTCATTAACTCTCTTGGCCCTCTGTTACAGTTGGGGTTTGTGATTAGCTTTATTTATCCTGACCCCCACCTCAGATTTTGACAATACTTTTGGTTTGGATTTAATGAACCTGCTTCTACCTGCAATATTCGGTAATATCCAAAAACTGCCTTGCTCATAAATTAGAAAGAGACTATTTCTGATTCATCAAATGAAGGTCCAATGTACCAGTATTCTCATATCTATCACAGAAGCTGGCAGAATCTAATTATTTTTGGTTTATACATTTTGTTGAAAAAAAATCATCTTTTAAAATAGCCAGTATCAATAAGTAATTCTCCAACAGGAGCATCCATACTGAACACATTTGGTATAACTCTGATGCCTTGCTTTAGCCCTTTGAACCTGTTTCTTCACTTTAGCTCACTATTGTCCAATTTAAGTTTCAGCATGGAAGGCCTTGATCCTACTTTAAGGTCTGTCCAAATGCCCTCATCTCTTCTCTTTCTTGGTCTGAGTGGTCTTACTGTTCCTGAGCTGTCTTGTGTAGCAATGGGGCAAGAAACTAAGAAGAGTGGAGCTCTTATCTCTCTTTTTTACCTCCTCCTTGGCAGAGTGCTGTGACCTGCTTATCGTGGCCAGCGGAGAATATCATTGTCTTTGGTCTTGCCGAAGGAAAGGTAGAGAAACTTGTTATTTGCCTGATTTTCTTTTCCATGCAGGAGCTGACAGGGCTTGCAAGCAGCTGGGCTGTAGGGTAGGAGCCATTACTACATGGCACTGGGCATGGAATTACATGAGTGACTTTTTTTATTCTAGTTTCCGGTTAGTCCTTGAAGGCTCTGCTGGATCATTTGGTTCTTTTCCCAAGCCTTTCTGGAAATGTGGAAGTGTACTCCCAATGTTTCCATTTCTTCTTCAAACTACCCAAATACAATGAGCTTCCTGTGGTTGCTGGTGCTGATCTTGGACTGGGAAACCTATGGGGATGTTACACTGGGGGAAATCCACATTTTGCAGACGGAAGCAACATTGATCAGATTCTCTTTCTTAGGTTCGTTTAGCAAATACAAAGAACAACAAGTCTTCCACCATTTATGGGACAGATTCCTACGTGGTCTCGCTAACTTCCAAGTGAGTATGGCATTGCTTTAGCCTACACTGCTTTGGCTCAGTCTCCTACCCACTACTGGCCCTGGTCTAACTGGTGGCAGTATGGGAGGTTGCCATAGTGTCTTTCTGCTGTTAGTTCCTCATCAAGATAATAAAATAGTGTGCTTTCCAAAAGGAAATCCTTCTTAAAATCTCATGCCTGGCTGTGCCAGACTGACCCATGCAGTATGGTTATCCCTCAAACACATTTCAGGACGCAAGTCCCTGTGAGATTACTTACATACATTGATTTATCTAATGCAGTACTTTATAAAGATTAAATTTGTCAGTTTCATCTGGCTAACTACTAACATTAGTCAAGTTTAAGGGCTAAAGGGAAGTAAAAATACTCTGCCAGCTGAAACTGTGACAGGGCTGTAATTAGGAAAATAACGATAAAGTGCAGGTTTAAATTATTTTAATTAAGATTTAATTTTAGCTACTTTAGTATCATCTACCTAAAAAAAAAGGTATGTGATGGTCCTAGCAGTGGGATTTTCATTAAATGGTGTCATTTGGGGTTTTGAGTGCTAAACAAATTAGAAAAAACTAAAGCTAGCCATGGACTTTTGACTTCCTACTGCTGAGAAATCCCTTCAAAATCTGTCTGTCTTTGCTTCTATTCCAGAAGATTCCTATTTCCTCTCTGTCCTTCTCTCTCTTCATGCCCCCCTCTTTCCCTACCTTTCTTCCCTGTCTGTTCTCCTCTCATTCTCCCCCAATCACAACTCCCCCCCTTTTATTTCTAAGCACAACTCATGCTGTTATTGATATGTATCAATAACAAATCTGGGATTGCAGTCAACAGAAGACACATATATGATTCCTGGATTGTTACAGTGTTCATAAAATTTGTATTCTGTACTTGAATCATCATTAAGAAGTGTACTTTCTGGACATATTGCATTAGTCCTGTTTCTTCTTCCTTGCTCTCTTCTCCCTGTTTCTGCCAAGAAGTACACAAGACATTAATGCTACAGATAATGGACTTAGGCCTGGAGTGTTTCTCCAGATGTTTTTTCCTCTAAATTATGTTGCTTTGGGGGATTCCTGGCATCAAAATATCCAGCCTCACTTCTGTAGCAGTTCTAATGGAAGGGTTGTTTGATACACCTTGCTATCAGAAGCTGTGTGCATAGTCATTATTCCACTTAGGGATACTTACCTTCTTCTCTGCATTTTAGCAATACAGAAAGTTGTTTATTGTGATTTTACATGATGAAGATACTTAACTGGTCACTCTCCATTCTCCATAGTTTTGTGGAGTGGTTTCTTTTTTTACAGGCACTGATACAGGTACTGGATATTTTTGTGCTAATCATGCAGTTTGTCTTTGGTGAAGGTTCCTTTGATGAGGAACATCAGTGATCACCCTGGGACTCGCTCCTCTGGACAGGAATATGAAAGTTAAGGTGCAAGTCTTACTGCATAATTGCATCATCTTGTCTGTGTTTCTTTGCAGTGTGTCGGGGAAAGGAATCCTGTCTGGCCATGCAGATGGAACCATAGTACGCTTCTTCTTTGATGATGAGGGCTCAGGTGAATCACAGGTATCAAAACTCTTTTTTTTAGTGAGAAAAATTCCTGTTTGCACAGCCTGGTCACCAGCTCAAGAGCTCTAGAAAGGAATCAGGCTGTGGAGAGAGGGCAGATGTGGGGAGGAGCTACAGTCTGTGCTTGCTAGCACAGGTGTTACAGAGCATTGATGAAGACAGACCAGTAACTAGATGCTTAATAAAGATGAATGTGATGGTAAGAGAGGAAGTTATGAGAATAGTCTCTATGCTTTGAGCTGTGGGGAAGGGAATGCTATTCTCATTCAGGTATTTTCTTTCCAGCTGAAGCAGTTTGAGCATGTCTGCTCTCTACCATGATATGCTGAAACCACATATACACTCTACTATGTTAAAAGCCCATCCCAGTCTAGTTAATGGTAATGGTCTTCTTACTGGTATTAGGAACCTTCTCTCCCAGTTAAATGAATGAATAGTTGATACATGTCTCAGTTCTGGTTTCTGTATACCTTCCTAGATTGGGTCAGGCAAAGCGACTTCCATGAACTGGACTTCACAGAAGGGCCTCATACTGGTCTCATGATAGCTGAACACAGAGACCAGTGCAGGGCTAGAACCATTCATGTTTTCAGGATGTTCTTTCTTTCCTATTGTAGGGTAAGTTGGTGATGCATCCCTGTCCTCCTTATGCCCTCGCCTGGGCTTCCAGTAGCATTGTGGCTGCAGGCTGTGATAAGAAGATTGTAGCTTATGGGAAGGAGGGAAATGTGATTCAAACCTTTGACTATACCCGGGACTCATCAGAGAAGGAATTCACCACAGCAGCTGCCAGTCCTGGTGGCCAATCTGTTGTCATTGGCAGCTATGATAGGTATGGTGCTGATGGCAAAGTCTCCCCTTTATAGTGCTCTCTTCTTCAGACATACATAGTGCTTCTTGTCTCTGCTTTCTCATCTGTTCTCACAGGTTAAGGGTTTTGAACTGGAGCCCACGCCGCAGTGCCTGGGAGGAAGGCAAACCCAAAGAAATAGCTCACCTCTACACTGTCACAGCTTTAGCATGGAAGAGGGATGGTTCACGCATCTGTGTGGTTTGTATCATCAGTCAGCAACCCGGAGCCCCTGAGTCACACACCAGAGACAGTCTCATGTCTCACATCACTCAAAGTGATGTGATACAGGGAGGGCTTATGAGAGTGGTCACGCCGTCACCTAGGTGTGAGATGCAAGGCTGAGACCTTGTGCAAAGGACACTGCTGCAGTCAGATGTACAGTGTGCAGTGTATGAAGCTGTAAAACATAATGGCATGGATGACTGTGCAGTGGCTCATTGGCAGCAGCAGTCCTCCTTTTTCACAGAAGCATTATAAGGTCAGCATAGCTTCTCTCTTATGCTCATGTTTATGAGCTGTATTTCAGTTGGGAGTTGTCTTTCTTCTATTTTCAGCCATTGGGTCTTGATCTGTCTTTCTCTATTAAGCTAATTAATTATTTAAAGCTAATTAATTATTTACATTAATCTTTCTGCAAATTTTCTGTATTAAATTGAATAGCTCTTTAAAGCACTTAAATGATTTTGGAATGTTGCTACTTACAACTTTTCTTTAATAGATTTTGCATCCTTTTATGTTCAACAATCAAAAATCCTTGACATATTTTCAGATGGAATTAATTGAATATGTGAACGAATACTTGCAGACAAGGGGAAGGGGCCAATGGATAGGAGATTGGTGAAAAGAATGGGGATGTTATAAAGAAAAAGATAAAGGTGGAAAGATTTTGCTGAAAGGGAGGAGAGATTGGAAGACTGGGCCTGGGAGATGTGGTAAACAGAAAGATAATGGGGAAGATGAGGATAAAGGTGATTTTTAACCCTTCCTCTCCTTCTGCCATGTACATGCCAGTATTTGGTAAGCTTTTTTCTCTGAGAAATTCTCAATCTTGCTGTCCTCTCAATAAAGTCAAGACAGAACTGCTCCTCAGGCATCTGGCGGCTTGAGCCGTGTTCCCCCGAGCAGCCAGGACCTGTGGATTTCTGTCTCACCTTTGATCCTCTTCATGTAAGTAGGGTCTGCAATATCTCTCCTTAGCAGAATTCACTGACTGTGTACAATGTGTTTGTTTCCCCAGGGCACTCTGTGTGGAGGAGTTGAACAATTTGACTTCTGCCTTCGCAGAAGCATTTATAAAAATAAATTTGAAATGACGTATGTGGGACCAAGCCAGGTAAGAGAATATCCAGTGAGGTCATGACCCCTTGGTGAAAATGGGATGCTTGCTAAAACGAGACATGTTTGGAGTTCTGCATCCACGGCTTATTCATATCAACTGGTTGGAAAAGGCATAGGGGATATTCCAGGGACAGGGTCAAGGCTGGGTTGAAATTGGCTAGAAACAAAGACAATGGGGTTTATTTCCCGGCTTGTGAATTTGTGTGGGATACCTCCATGCCAAATGCAGGTTCCTTAAGTTGTTTAATTTCAGCCAACTTCATTCAAAATCAGGTAGTAAGGATGAGCTAGCATTCCAGGCACTCCTCTGTGGTGAGAGGAAAGAGCAGGACTCTCGGATGGTGGCTGCTCCTCAGGGGCCTGAGTGGTCCTTCAGCTGGGCTAGAAACTTCTAAATAGCAGAAGTGAGAATCCCACACTTCTACTACAGTTGTTATCCCATAAAAAGGAATGGTAAAGATTCATTAAAAAGCAGAGTGAAATGTGAGGAGACTTCTAAATACCCAAGTAACATCTATTTGCATAATCTTCCACGGGGCAAGAAGTCCGTGTTCTTCCTCTGTGCATTGCCTCATATTGCTTTTTCTGACTTTCTCTAGGTCATCGTGAAGAACCTTTCAACAGGAACTCGGGTTGTGTTGAAATCCCAGTATGGCTATGAGATTGATGAGGTGAAGATCTTAGGGAAAGACAGATATCTGGTGGCCCATACCTCAGACACATTACTGCTGGGTGACATCAGTTCCAACAAGCTCAGTGAGGTACTGGAAAATCTGTGGCATTTCTTGAGTGTCAAATGCTTAACTTTGTAACTCAAAGGATGTGTTTTCTGCTTGGAACAATACATCTATTTTCAAAGAATCATAGAATGATATAGAAGGGACCTTGGAAGGTCTGTTATCAAGCTTACTACCCAAAGGAAAGTCAATATTAAATTTGAATGTCATTGCTCAGATTCCACAGTCTCTCTGTCTCTGTTCCAATGCTTTTATGTCCTCATGAGGAAAGCATTTTTGCTAAGTCTTGTAATTGTTGTTTTAATTTATGACTGTTTTTCACCCTTTCATTGTGCATCTGCCAAAACAAAATCCTGGCATCACCTAGGAGATCTCTTAAGCCTTCCCTTCTCCAGGCTGAAGAAGCCAAAAAAAAAACCCTGGAAACAAACAAACCAACTCAAAACCAAACAAACCAAACAAAACCCATCCATGACTTCAGTACCACAGCTTATGTGAATATCATTTCTGGTACCAAACAATTAATACAAAACTGTCCATACCCTGAACCTCACAATGCACTGAGTGCAGAGCCTATGAGCCAAGCATGGAGAAAAATGGGCAGTCGGTTAGTACCTGATAAAAATATTATATAGGCTTCAGAACATATCTGCTCTGTTCACACATGCATTACATACTTTTAATCAGTCTAATGGTGTGCTAATCAGCGTAGCTGGAAGTAGGAGCTCCTGACTACAGATTTGAGTTGGAGGACACCGATACTTGGTAATCCGTCTGGAAATCTGGCCAGACTAAATCTCCCAGGTTTCTCTACATCATACTGCACAGAGGAGTTTTTTCTTTCAGTTGCACAGATACACTCACTCCTGATGAAAAATAAGGAGTCCATTTACCATCTTTCTGTCTCACTGGAGTTTGTTGAAGCAGTGACTTAGAGCTTTTGCTCAAGGAGGGAAGACAGCAGTTGCAGCCTTGGCTTTCAGTTTTTTGCCTCTCTGACCACTTGCCTGTTGTCATCACAGTAACTGTTGTATTATCCAGTGCTCTTCTCAAATCAGTTAGTGCCCCACTGGCAATATGCTGATCAGTCATTGCTAACATGATGCCAAAAAAGAATGGTTTCAGCTACATGAGGTGGGGAGATTCTGTGGAGATTGAGGGAAAGGGGCTGTCGGGGGTGCTTTTCATAATAAAGTTTGTCTGAGGAAGGTGGAGAAGTGCCTGTGAAAGGATAGGCTAGAGGGAGTACATTGGTCACATAAAGGTCTCTTGTCCAGAAGGCAATAAGATACTACATAAAGAGAACAGCAGTCTGAAGCAGAGGTTAAAAAAAGGAGAGGGAAGCGAGGAACTTACAAGACGTAAATGACTGAACAACAGTGTTGACAGCTGAAGTGCTTGAACATGACTCCTTCTGCAGTATAATTCTTGCTATCTGTTGTGGGAGTTGAGTGCAGGACAGTGGACCACAATGCCTTCAACCCTGCGGGAGCTCTCAGCATGGCATTTGCTCACTCCCTGTCCTTGCTTTGTAGATAGCCTGGCAAGGATGTGGAGGCAATGAGAAGTTCTCCTTCGACACTGAGAGTGTAAGTTGGATGGGACAAGGTGTTACTCATGAATGGTGAGTAAAGCTGCATGTGCAGCGCAGAAAAAGTGTCATCCGCACTTCTGGAATACCCTGTTTTTCAACACTTCCCTGGACTTAACCTCTCCATGCAGATCCTCATCTGCTTCCTCCCCCTACTTGCCTTTTCCACATGCCAGGTATGGAACAAACTCAGTGTGTGGACTGTCAAGTTATATAAATCATAACCCTACAGGAGAGAGAAGCAATAAAAGAGCAACAGCCAGAGAGGATGTTAGAAGTACAGGATCATAGCTTAGCTCCTGCAGGACTGATAGGCCCAGAACTAAGGTCCCTAACCCTGAGGAAAAGCTGTCAGTCACAGAAAGAAGTCAGGGACAATTCCTTACTCATCTCAGGGGTTTTGAGTTCAGACTTGTGTGCAGCAGAGTTCTTTTCTGTGCACCTCACTGGTAGGTATATGTGCTTACATGGATGTTCTGTGAATGCATATTCCCTTCTTACCTTCAGGTCTGCATGATCTTTAACACTGGTGAACTGACACTGGTGGAATATGGAAGCAATGACATTCTGGGGTCTGTTCGCACAGAATTCATGAGCCCTCATCTTATCAGGTAAGTGGTGCATCTGCCTGTGTGGGCAGTTCAAACATTTTGTGAGACTGACCTCAGATATATATACTTGGAAGTGTCTGACTTTGTAGAACACAGCCCCCAGACTCTGGGACCTGAGTAATCTGCTTCTGACAGTGACCACTGGAGGGGTTTAATTGCTCAGTTACACTTAATGGTTGTAAAGTTTTAGAAGGACAAGAGTCCATTTTCCTTTGATACATGCTTATTGAAGCCTGACTTGGCTATTGCTGAAGAGGGACCTCTTGTGCATATAGAAGCATCTCTGCATCAAGCTGGTCCATGTACAGCATTATCAGGGAATCAGGATGCCAGCAGGACCTCCTCTGTCCCTCTGAAATACCATACTCCATTTTCTGATTCAAGAGAAGGCAGGATCATGTATTGGTCAGAGATGGAAGCAGCATAACTAATTTGCTACTGGGGAACCTGGTCCCAGAGGGTCAGCTTCTACAATGGAGCCATGAATCAGAAAGTTTTGTTCTCACTTGAGGAAGAGATAGGTATTGTGCAAGAGTCCAAGGTCAGAGAACTGCAGGTAAATCTGCTAGGGACCATGTTATTCAGTCCTGTGAATTTAAAGAGTAATAAAGGTAACACTCATCATTGCCTTCAAATAATAGTGTCCGTATCAATGAGAGACAGCAGAGAGGTGTGGAGGAGAACAAGCGACTGGCTTATCTGATAGACATCAAGACTATAGCAACAGGTGAATATAAACTTCCCTACCCAGTATTTGTCAGCCTTCTTGATTCCTTTGCATTTTCTGTGCCAAGCAGCATATCTCTGTAGGTCTTCTTTGTATTCACTCTACCACGCAGCAGATTCCCGGAGGCCCCCTTTGCATTACCTCTGCCTGGCTGCAGACAACGAAAGACCAGCCTGTCTTACTTTTGGCAGGTTGGCTGCCTGGTGTGGACACAGCTGTGGGGTGGCTGTGTGTGTTCTGGACCTGAGATTCTGTGCAGTTCAGTATGATGATGATGATATTGCTGTCTGCATTGCCTGTGATCTGTGCATGCTCACAGAAGGGTGGAGGGAATTACTGCTGTTGATAAGGCAACAAGATAAAATCTCACTGCAGTTTGTAGGGGGTCCTGCCCTAATTAGGTCCCAGGCATCTGATTCCCACAAGACAGCATTGAATGTTCAGCACTTTGAGACACATTAGGTACTTACACTGTTTTCTGTCTTTCCTTCCCAAGTGGACCTTGTTGGTGGCTACAACACTGGCACCATCAGCCATGACAGCAAGATTGATTGGCTGGAGCTGAATGAAACAGGCCACAAACTGCTCTTCAGGGACAAGAAGATGAGGGTGAGGCAGGCACAGCTGTGGGAGTGTGGCAATATGGCATGCCTGGAGAAAGGTGAAGACAGATAGATATGCCTGAATGGAGGGATGGAGATAAAAAACACATTTGAAGTACTCATGATTTTTTGACCACTTCTTTGAGAAGGATAGACCATATTCAGATTACATGTACTGGCAGCATTTCATGTTTGTCTTGAATCACAGCTAATCCTGAAGTTAGTTACTAGACATCTTGCTTCATCTCATCACACTTGAAAATGAAAATCATAGGCTCTTCTGCTATGAGATGGAGACAAGTGGGTTAATCTCAGGATGTTGCACTTGAACATGTGCATATAAAAAAGGTGTTCTCTGCAACAGCTTGGCTTACACCTGTAAGGTGAACACTCTAATTCTCTAAAACAGCATAGTCACAACCAGATGGCTTGTTTGGTGTGGTCCTTGGCTTGTGTTGATTCCCAGACCATGACTAAATGTTGTCTGAGAGAGTATTAGTATGTCCAGAACAAAACTATGCCCAGAATCACGGTAATGGTTTCACACTACTGATTACAATGTGTAGGTACTCACCTCACATCCTGGCAATGTTAGGTTTAATTGTACAGATACAGATGAAGAAGCTTACTGTAGCAGGCAAGATGCATTTATCAAATGTATTACAGTTCCACTCAGTTCACTATTATGAATGTAAGGCTCCTTGACTGCTTGAGTTCATTTGCTCCTCTTGTTTCAAGAGCATCCTGAGAAGAGAATGACGTTCTTGACAATGGTGTAATTCACATCAGAATCTCTACACAGGTGTCCCAGATGCTGTGGCAACCCACTAGCTTACAGCACTGGAGCTCATCACAGGATGTTTTTAATTGCTCCGGAGTTCAGATTCCATTGGGAGCTGTCAGTCTGCAGTAGAACATTTGCACTTTGGTTGTACCTCTTTCCTTAGCCCACGGATGTGTGAAGTATTACGATCATACATGCCTATATGTTAAAATCCCTGAGAACTTTCTCAGCCTCATCTCAGAAGAAACTCTGAGCTCACACCTCACATTTCAGACAGGAACCCCAGGCTTCTTCAGTGAGCTGCTCATCCTTTGTAATCTTTGGCAGCTTGACCCCTATGATTGCATCCTAGGTTGTAGGGGATGCAAAAATATCTTCTTGCTTTGGAATAGAGATCTTCAATTAATTACCTGTCTGCTTGTTACTGCTCACACACAGGCTGATTCACTGCTGTCAAGCTTACCAGCTAGCAGCTAGAGTGTTCAACTTTGTAGTGAAAGATTGCAGCGTGTGTATCTGCCACCTCACAAACTCTTTACCACAAAGGAGCATGCTGGAGGTAGTCTTTCTTGCACAAGCACTGTAGTTCTGGTTCTGGGTCATCACAGAACAAGGACTCCTAGGAGTACTTTTGTGATTCCAGCTGAAACAGGTTTCTGTTTGTAAGTGATATGTACATTTCCACAAAGCTGTATTTTCCTATCATGTGAGAAGAGAGAACTTTCCCAGCAATATTTCTTCTTATATTTATTTCTGCAGTCTTTTTCAGTTCATCTTTGGGTCCTTTAATTTACTGTCTCAACAAGAGACGGTGACATCATCAAGAGTGCTGCTGCTTCTTCTGGCTCCTTTTTAGGCTTCTCAAGAGGCCACAGAGACAGCTTCTTCACTAAATATTTCCACCAGCCTAAGACAGACAGTAGCATGATTGATTCTCCTAAGCTATGTCTGTACATGTTTCTCCAGCCAGTTTGGTATAGACTAAAATGGATTTTCTTGGGTTTTTTTGACTGGTAAGTCATAGGGCTAGCACAATTCTTTCCCCTTTTTCTCACCTTTGCTACGTGAGGACCATTATGACAAGGAGCAGAGACAGTCTAGGACTTTTAAGTTACAAGACATTACACATCTTCGTTATGGCATGTGTCAAGTTATACCTTCCAAATTGTCAGTTTTGTTTCAGGGCAGTGTATTCTACAAACACCCTTTCACCTTATTGGCAGCAGTTCTTGCAATAGTATTCTACCTAGGATGCACAGTTCAGCCCTGAATTGCTGAGGAAGACCATTCTTGGTCTCCCTCTTAGTTTGCATGCAGGACTTAAGAGGCCATTCTCCTGTTCCAGCTCTGCAACTGAGAAGGAACTGAAGAAGCACAATCCTGGTGTATATATGTACATGCCTAGCAGTAAGGAAGGCAGGGTCTGAGGATGCTGCTTAAAATACTGCAAGAGCTAAAAAAGGACATAAGTCTTGCATAGTAACGTGTGTAAATAACTGTGGGAGTTCAGGCTACATGTGTCAGAATAAGTATGATACCTAGTAGGTAATATGTTTAGAGATGCTTGCTCAGATGTTCCTATGATGTTCATGTGAGCTAGCAGTCCAGATATGAGCCCAGCTGAGCCTTTTTCTCCTCTTCCCCCTCTCTAGTTGCATCTCTATGACATTGAAAGCAGCACCAAGACTACCATTTTGAACTATTGCTCCTATGTGCAGTGGGTCCCAGGCAGTGATGTGGTGGTGGCTCAGAACAGAAACAGCCTCTGCATTTGGTATAACATTGATGTTCCAGAGCGAGTCACCATGTTTCCTCTGAAGGTAAAACTCTGGAGGCTTGGATTACCTCCAGCAGTTTCTATTACTTCTTGCTCATGTGTGTGGGAATGTTCAGGCTGGTATTGCAGAAAGGAAACAAGGAGACCAAAGGGAACTGCTAGTTTCTTCTGGACAAAATATGAACTCATCTGTCAACTTTGTGACAGGCACTTCTGGCAGGAGATGGAGATAGTTAAAGCAAGGAGCTGCTCAGTATGAGCTCATTCAGAGAACTTTAAACCAGCACAGCTGTTGTAGTGCTGTCCTCACATCCCTGCTACCCTGCATACTTTAGGAGGACATGGGAATGTTGATAGCTGGTTCTCTTTCCAGGGGGATATTGTAGACTTAGAACGGCATAATGGAAAGACTGAAGTGATAGTATCTGAAGGGGTGAACACTGTGTCCTACACCCTGGACGAAGGCCTCATAGAGTTTGGAACTGCCATTGATGATGGGGATTATCACAGGTAAGTGCTAAATAGACCAAATGGTGATGGCAGGTAGCCCATTTCACATAACAGACATCTAAGAGTCGGCAGTCCATGAATTACAGCAGCACAGCTTTCCATACAGAGTTCAAATTCAGGCTCTGAGCACGATGTTGGTGCCAAGTCTGGTTATAATGTGCAGCAGAGTCCTTCAGGAGTTCCACTTTTTCATCCTCACAGCTCTGTGGTTTCAGACTCAGTAGCACAAGAAACTGGCCACTGTGATCCCAGTGACACTGAAGGCAGTTTTCACTTAACTGCAGTGAGTAAGTGTGTCTTCTGGAGCAGCCAGATGTGAAGTAATAACTCAGATGCTATTACTGCTGCCCCTCCGGGGATGGTGCATGGAAACATTCAGGAGTTGTGCAGAGTAAAAACTGCTTGAAGCAGTCATGGTAGACACCTGGGCACTGCTGACATTGTTATAGGGCTTTAAAATTGACCAGCAAATAAAATTCACATATTCATAGAACTGTTACCGCTTGAGAGACTTGTTTGCACCAGGGGCTTGCTTCAGACACAACACTTTGGACTTGCCCCATACTGCCTGTAGCAGACCATATGCCTCTAAGTAGCCCGGGCAGGGATGAGCTAGATCTCTGAGTTTTTCCCTGCTATGTCAGGCCCTGTGTTAAACAATCCTTTTCAGAACCGGTCACACCAGAATTGCTTTGTTTTCAGTGTAACTCTTGTTAGGAAGTTCCTGTCTCAACCTAGGACTTTCTTCAGAGAGCTCTTCTGTTACTGAAAGTTTGCAAATCTCTCTGTCTCAAGGGCTACAGCATTTTTGGAGACACTGGAAATGTCTGCAGAGGCTGAGGCCATGTGGAAGACTCTAAGCAGACTGGCTTTGGAAGCTAGACAGCTGCACGTTGCAAAGAGGTACGAAAAGAAGCTATAACATCTTTAAGGCTTAAACACTCCCTTTGCTGAATCTCTCAGAGGAACCATAGTCCTGGAATATTCACTGCACTGGAGAATTAAGTGTTCTGTTTTCAGGCAAGGACTTCGCCCTTTCATCCTAGACAGTAATGCTAGAACTGTGTACAGGAAGACATCACTCCATAGCATAAATTTTTGCTCATGGCAACCCAAAGCAGTATATAGTGAGGCTTCAGGGACCTGGCAGACACAGACAAGCTCAGTGCTCTCTGAAGCCTGGGGAAGTGAAGCAGGAGCCCTGGTCATGTATGTGCTTCTCCCTTGGAGCAGGGCTAGAGGACACATCTTAACAAAATCCTTCTCTTGAAGCAGGACTACTCCACCCCTCTAGCTTGCAGAGCTGGGTCTGCTGCCCAGGTTCTGATTTTCTTCTCTGGGACCAAAAGTGGACAACAAAACCCACTTATTGACTAACTGCTTTGCTCTTTCCAGGTGCTTTGCAGCTCTGGGCAACATGGCAAAGGCTCAGTTTCTGCATGAAACCAGTATCATTGCTGACCAAGCAGCTCAAGAGCATGTAAGTCAAACTTTTTTCTGCTGTGCAGGGCAGCTGCTTTCCTTTTCCTTGCATACTCGATTGTTTTCTGTGTCCATGCTCATCAGTATCCTACTACAGACCAGTACTTGGCTGTGTAGAAACCGTTTACGTAACAGTAACCTGCCAGGTCCCTCTTCTGGCTAGTCATTCCATACCACTCCTGTCTTGTCACTTCTGTGATTCTCAACTGTCTCCTTTTGTTTCTGTAATGACATAGACCCCACTTGCAGTCGCCTCCCTTATATCATTCCAGAGCCCATTCTTCCACTCAGCAAACTGAGTAAGCTAATTGATGTTATCTGCAGGGTGGGGATGGTACAGACCATTATCTGGTGCGAGCCCGCTTGGCCATGCTAGACAAGAACTACAAGCTGGCAGAGATGATCTTCCTGGAGCAAGTGAGTAAAAGAAACAAGGAGCAGAAAAGGCATCATTTATTTCTGGGCAGGGAGATTTGTGCCCTGGTGTGAAAGAGAAAAGGAAAAGATTGTTTATTCCTGAGAGAAGAGTCTTTTAACTTGAAACAGAAGGAGGTATTTCTTGTTCCAAGGTGTAGGATTGCCCTGAGGTGCATGAAAAGGGTAAGGGAGGATGTATATGCTTGCAAAGGAGATGGTACACATTTTCAGGTGTTCTCTGCACACCTGACCCTGCCCTCTATGAGAGCTCAATGGCAATGTGCCTCCTAAATGGAGCCTTCAAGTTGACACTTTACTCTCTGACACAGAATGCCACAGAGGAGGCCATGGACATGTACCAGGAGCTGCACATGTGGGATGAATGCATTGTGGTTGCTGAGGCCAAGGTATGGAATATAGCTGAACTTAAGTCTTCTGGTTGGGAGTCCTTTCGAGGTCTGAGTTCTCTCTTCCTGCCCTATCAGGGCCTCACTTCTGCTTGGAGAGACTCCAAGCAGAAGGGAAGGTTGCACTGATGTAAGTATGGACCTTGGTGAATAGTGAGGAAGAAAAGCTACTGAAATTGGTTTAGGAGTGTCTGGGGCTTCAAAAAGGAAAGGTGATGCAGAAAGGTGAATAAACCACAGGGCTGTCATTGTGGTTTATGCTATCTGGGCAGCAAGAGGTCTGGTGCCATCAGCTAGCTGTTCAGAGCCTGCAGGGTGAGCAGGACAACATCTTTCCTTGCCCATGTCAACCAATGCTGCATTTCTCAACAGGGACACCCAATGCTGGATAAGCTGCGTCGGGATTACCACCAGTGGCTGCTGGATACCCAACAGGAAGAGAAGGCTGGAGAGGTCCAAGAGGGACAGGGTGACTACGTGGCAGCCATCAGCTTATACCTGCGGGCAGGTTTGCCAGCCAAAGCAGCACGGCTGGCCATGAGCAGGGATGAGCTCCTGACTAATGGGGATATCATCAATAGGATCTCCATGGCACTGATCAGAGGGGAACTGTATGAACAGGTGAGTGGTCCACCCCACTGGGCTTCCTTCTTAGTGGTATCAAAGCTCTTACCCTGTCCTCTGCATCTGCAGGAGTAGCGGAGGTAATTCTGTGTTGATAATTGGGAGGAAACCCTAACTGCATCCACTAGATAGATATATGGGTGAGGTCTAGAACTAGTTGGGAAGAAGATCACAACTCATTGGCAACATCAGCTGTAATAGTCAGGGAGGCCCTTGGGAAAACGGGATAATCTAAATGGAAAAGCTAAGGAAGAAGAACAGAGAGGGTTATGTGACAGTCTGACCCTGAATATCACAGAGAATAGAAGCGATTATTCTCTGTGTCTAATAACACAAAAAATGGGTAACCATTTTTTTATGTCACATTAGGTGACATTTAAAACAGAAGGATGTTTTTCACACAGCATGTAGTCATGTTAATGTAAGGAAGCAGTGCTGAGTCTGACCAGTGTACAGATTGGTATCCTGGCTAAGAAAGGCCTCTTGCCAATGTTTAAGAAAGAAAAATGAAGAAGAGGGCAGGCAAACACAGGGTGGTGCTTCCCCTACTGTACTCTCGTGGTTCCCATCAGTTTGCAGACTGCAGTGTACCTGGACAAGTTTGGGGTTATGTGTGAGAGCTTTTGATAAATTTTACTTTTGTGAGTTTGTTAAATTACTGTGCTTTTTGTACAGTGTTATCTATGAGTTACCCAGTTCAGTTATGTGTTGTGTGAAAAAAAACCCAAACAAAACAGTTCTTTTTGCTGGCCTATTTTATGTGCCCTGCTTAAACTACATTTCTGCAGTCTCATTTTACCTTGGGAATTTTCTGACCATTTCATTTGACCCAAGAGAATTTTGTGCTTTTCCAAACCTATTGCCATTTCTTAAGCCTTCAGCTGAAAGAACAGCTGTGGAACAAAATGCTGCCATATGAAGGTAGGATCTGTCAAAAGCCATGAAATGCGATGATGTGAGGGCATCATGACACAAACTCAGGAAGCTTCTACAATGCAGATTGTCAGAGATGGATAGATATAATTGAGGAAAGGCTGGCGTATGCTTGCGCTGTTCTTACAATCTTTCTCTAGACATGTGCTTTCACCACCATTCAAATACTGAGGAGAATGAATCTTTGGTCTGCCAGAATGGCCTTTCTTGTATTATAAATCTAAGTTCTGCAAGCTTTGAGCTTCATCTCACCCTGTTGGCCACCACCCTTTTCTACAGGGTAAAAACTGCTGCAAGAGACTGAGCTTTCCCCTTCACTACTCATGCCGACAGCTCTGGTACAGTCATCTGCATAATGGAGCTCCTAGGGGCCATCATCATAGAGAGGCTGTTGCTGCATCAGTCCCTGTGCAGGGAAGGGAGGTTGTCTCAAAAACTCTTATCTTGTTAGAAGATGGTGCCCCAGAAAACCACTTTGGGTATGTTGATCAGCAGAGAGGACAGTAGTCTCAGCACATGCAGTCTTTCCTACAAGTTCCCTTTACCATCATGTTCTTGGTTAGTAGGAAAGGCATAGCTAATGGAGAGGTCTGTATGGCAGCACTGACAAACTGTACATGGGACTGGTAGGGTGCATGATGGTGTGGGGAGATAGTGGCTCTGGAAACTGTCAGCTTGTATTTGTCATTAGGCTGGAGACCTGCTCGAGAAGGTTGGGAACTCACGGAGGGCTCTGGAGTGCTATTGCAAGGGCAGTGCTTTCCTGAAAGGTACTGTGCTAAATATGTCCCTCCTGCCATCCATCCCCAGCAGGAGCCTAGGTACTCTGCCCTGGTCAACATAAACTATTGCCCTGGAGCCCAGAGATATCCAGAGAAACTTCTCTGAAGTTTCCATATATCATTTTATTCAATGTATGTGTTTTCACATAGTTGTACCTGCACACACAGTCCCAGAATAGCATCCTGTTTCCAAGGCCTAGATCATGCTGACAGCACCAGCATGGATCTGTTCCAGTTCACAGGGTCCAGATTGCTAAGTAGCCTGTTGGAGCTGGAGTGGATTAAGACAATCACCAATCCCCTCCCACTGTGCCCCCATCCAAGCTCCATGTTTGCCTCACAGCTCTGCTTCCTTGCTGGATTCAGCACCACAGCTCTCATGTCCCCGTACAGCAGTGGAGCTGGCTCGCCTGGCATTTCCTGGAGAAGTTGTGAAGCTGGAGGAGGCCTGGGGAGACCATCTGGTGCAGCAGAAACAGCTGGATGCTGCTATTAATCATTATATTGAAGCCAGGTGAGGGCAGGTGATGGATGTATAAGCAGAAGCATGTTATGAATTTGATAGGATCTGCTTAAATCAGCAGAAGGTTTTGCTTGAGTAAACCCCCTCAACCCAGCTTTGCCAATGCCCCTGGTGCTTATGTGCAGTCTCTGCTGGCCCTTATGACACTATGGATGCCTTCCTGCATCTCTCCCAAGGTCTTTCAGCCCTGATTACTCTTTCATGCTGTTCTAGTTTTTCATTCTTTCCCCTTAGCTTTGCCAGTTGCTCAGATCTTTTTTTGCTGCTCTAATCCAGGGAGAAGAATTAAGCAGCAGACTGCTTTGGTCTCCTTGGCTTAACTCAGCCAGAGGAGATGACTGCTGGCTGGCTGTAAAGAGTTATGGTTTTAATGCTAGGTGCTCGATTAAGGCCATTGAAGCAGCCTTGGGAGCCAGGCAGTGGAAGAAGGCCATCTACATTTTGGACTTGCAGGACAAACAAACAGCAGCCAAGTACTACCCCAAAATTGCCCAGCACTATGCAGCTTTACAGGAGTATCAGGTGAGGACACAGACCACAGTCATTGATGGTCTCTGTGTCACTTGGGACTGCTGAGTATGATCATTTCCCTGCAGGTTGCAGAGGAGCTGTACATCAAAGGAGACCAGACCAAGGATGCCATTGACATGTACACACAGGCTGGGCTCTGGGAACAGGCTCACAAGGTAAAGTCAGAAGTGAAAGCTTCTGGTGACCTCACCCCACTTGGTGAAATGCCTTTCTGTGGGAGGTAGTGGTGCCTTGTACACCAACACCTGATCAACAAGCACTCTTCCCAAAGGATGAATGTGGGGCCATTCAGTCACCAAGAAATCAGTTCCTGGTATTCACATCCTGCATGTGCATTCTTTTCTTCAGCAGCCTCATGTGCATGCATCTATGACACCAAAAGCCCTCTCCAAGGGTTTAATCACACTGACAAATGACTACCCATTCTCTGCAGAGTATACAGTATGTACACCTGTTTGTAATGGGAAGGAAACTGGTTTTCCCCTTCTTCTTTACCACCATGNAGCAGCCTCATGTGCATGCATCTGTGACACCAAAAGCCCTCTCCAAGGGGGCCAGTGCTGTGTGGTTTAATCACACTGACAAATGACTACCCATTCTCTGCAGAGTATACAGTACGTACACCTGTTTGTAATGGGAAGGAAACTGGTTTTCCCCTTCTTCTTTACCACCATGTATGAAGAAATTGCTGTGCAATGTGCTGTAGTTTCTCCCATGTGTGTTCCTTTTGGCAGCTGGCAGTCAAGTGTATGAGTCAGGAAGATGTGTCTGTGTTCTATATAACCCAGGCCCAAGAGATGGAGAAGCAGGGCAAGTACAAAGAAGCAGAGAGGTGAGCATCTTCCTTGGTACTAGTCCAAGACTGAGCCCTGAAAAAAATGGCTGTAGTAAGTAGAGAACTCCTGGCAGAAGCAGAGTTTAGAACTGGGGTTTGGAAAGGTCAGAGGTACTTTCTCTGCATGTGAGGACTTAGAGTTGGTATTTCATAGTTCAAAGGAAGAGAAGTCACTGACTGTTAATGTATCTTTGTCCACCAGGACAGAAAGGAGGTTCGGGTGAGGTGCAGCTGTCTCATGTAGCAGAATAAACATGGCAAAGCTTTTTCCCACTACAGAGTGCTGTATCTGATCTGTCATGGTCAGCTGAGGATAAGATATGAAAAGTGTAGTATTTCCCATCCAGGTTACTAATGTTGTCATTTCTAGATTAATAACAACACAATAAGGTTAGTAGGTACAGGGACAACCACGGGTGTATATCAGATGCCATGGTACCTGATCTCAAGGATGCCCATACATGAAAGGGAGCTGGTGAGATCACATTGGATTTAATCTTTTGGATGGCCAAAAGTCAGCTGAGCTGACATTGCCATGTTACCATCCCAACAGGACTGACAGCCTCATGCCGGAGGCCAAGATGAGAACAGGTCACAGAAGCCAAGAGGTTCTCTCCAAGTTAGAACTCAGGGTGACAAGTACAAACAGAGGGAATAACTTTGCCCTATTACAGCTGATGGTTGCAAACAGAAGGATTCTATTTAAACAATGTTAAGCCTTGTAGCCCACACCAGTTATGCAGCACACCAGTCATGCCTCTTAGCAGTGTGCCCAGGACCTGGCTCCATCTGTGCAGGATCCAGAGAGTGGTCATGTCCTCACTGAGCTATTGAATGTTTTTGTGTTCACAGGCTGTATATCACTGTGAATGAACCTGATTTGGCCATTGCCATGTACAAGAATTGTAAGATGTATCATGAGATGGTTTGCCTAGTAGCCAAGTACCACAAGAACTTACTCAGTGACACCCATTTGCACTTGGGCAAGGTGAGTATATCTCATGGTAGGGGATCAACTAGGCCAAGCAGGGATAAAAGTGTCCCTAACTCATTGTCTCTAATTGCAGGAGTTGGAGGCAGAGGGATGCTTACAGGAGGCTGAGTACCACTACCTAGAAGCTAAGGACTGGAAGGCCACAGTAAACATGTACAGAGTGAATGACATGTGGGAAGATGCTTACAGGGTAACAATCATTTCACACCTATCCCACTGTGCAGGGATCAGCCTTTGACTGCAGGATCCTGGTGGAAACTGCTCTGTCTCTATTTGCTGCAAAATTTGAAGACTTGGCATACACTACCTAGCCTCAGCAGGTGGCACAGCAGTGAAGGGCCTTGTGCCTGCTGCTCTGAAGCACTGCACCCCAAAAGCAGGACTTGACCTCTGCAGGACCTGCAGCTCTGCAGGACTGCCTTCCTCCAGTTGCTGCTCTGCTCCTAACCACTGCACCATGTTGTACCTCAGAGGTATTGCTCTGCCCATAGCCCCTGCTCAAATACTCCCCTTTCCAGGGGTCACTTCTGCCAACCTAACAGTAGTATGGGCCGTGCTGAGGAGGCGTAGTGCCTTTTCTACCCTGCTGTATAAGCCTTTGTCTCACTCTCCCATGTTCAGTGGTGGCTACAGGTGGGCTCCTCAGTAGAGCACAGGTGGTTTAGGTGCTCCTCATGATGACAGGCATCATGTAAGAGGGGAGTCCTGGCTTTTCCAACTGAAGACAAAATGGATGCATTAAGCTCTTCTGCTTTCTTTGCTTTGAACAGGTGGCCAAGGCACATGGGGGAGCAAATTCCTATAAGCAAGTGGCCTATATGTGGGCAAAGAGCCTGGGTGGAGAGGCAGCTGTGAAACTCCTCAGTAAATTCGGACTTCTGGAGATGGCCATTGATTATGCAGTAAACAGTGGGTAAGCAGGTCCATCAGCCCAGCACCTCTCTCCCATCTGCCTGACCTAAGAAAAAAGGGATGGTACAAGACAGCTGTATGCTCATGGTAGCTGCAGGTTCAGGATGCAGCATGTCTTCCCACCTCAGCCGTACTTCACAGACTTTCCCTTTCCTTGACACATCCCACTTTCTGTCCACCTGTTAGTCTCTCAAGTGTCAAGTCAGAGCTAAGCAGGCAAAAGCAGTTTATTTACCCTTTAACCTCAGCAGGGGGGCCTTGAGAGAGCTGCTGCACACAGGAGGTTTTCCTCATGTCACTGTACTTGTAACTGCTTGCCAGAAGAGCTGTCTCCCCACTCTGCACCTGGCCAGCCATCCAACTGCACTGTCATTCCCTGCTGCTCTTCCCCAGCTCTCCCACACTGGTAGGCTCTGAGGGAGTCTTTTGATCTTCCCTCAGGTTTGAACCAAAGGTCTCTGTCATGAATAGTAAGTGTGAAGGAGCTGAATTTCCTTAGTGGGGGCTCTAAAAGCTCCTATTCTCTAGAGGAATGGACATTACCTATTCATTCGGGACCATTTGCATTCCCCTCTCTCCTCTCCCACTGTCTTGTGCTCTACTTGATGTGTTGCTGTTGTTTTGCTGTTGATGAAGGTAAGCACTCACAGCACAAAGCCCTACTCTCACCCCATTTTCTCTTTCATTGCAGGGTCTTTGAATTTGCTTTTGAACTTGCCCGCCTCTCCATGAAGCAGAAGATGCCTGAAATTCACTTAAAATATGCCATGTTCCTAGAAGATGAGGTAATTTTATCCTCTGGAATAGGTGGGCATTCTGTGGTTGCTCAGGTAATTGAACAGTTGTCCCTAAGGGCTGCTGCAGTAGGCACTTTTATGGCTGCAGTCACTGCTTACCCAGAAGGGTCCACAATTACAGCCCCCCAGCTTCCACACATATCTTTGTTTCATAAATCCTCTCAGCCCTATGGTGATTAGAGGAGGTCATGCAATGGTATCAGGACAGGGTATGCAAATAAATTCCTTCCTCTCTCCTAGGGCAAATTTGAAGAGGCTGAAACAGAATTTATTAAAGCTGGTAAACCCAAGGAAGCAGTGCTGATGTATGTATCGCTCTCCATCCTGGCCTGCTGCATCTCCTCTCACTGTGTGATACCAGCCTGATTGCTTCTCCAGCATTGGGTTGCTCCTCGCCACCTGTCTTGTTACATTTCATGTTGTTTCCCTAGGTTTGTGCATAACCAGAACTGGGATGCTGCACAGCGCGTGGCTGAGGCTTATGACCCAGAGAGTGTGGCTGATGTGCTTGTAGGACAGGCACGTTTTGCTTTTGAGCAGGGAGAGTTCCAGAAAGCAGAGGCCTTCCTCCTGCGAGCACAGAGACCTGAACTGGCTGTAAAGTACTACAAGGTGAGCACAGTCTGTAGCAGCATTATTGCCTTCCTCATTGAACAAGAACCCAATTTGAATGGAGGAGTGAAATCCATCTCCCACTTCTCCCTGCCAGCTTCGTAGCCAAAGAGAAACCATTTCAGTGGTTCCTAGTAGAATTTAATTCTGACCTGTTCTTAGAAGGTAGAGATTTCACAACACAGCTTAGCTCTGGGAAGAAGTATCCTGCCAGAATATGGATGGCCCTTAGAGGTAGCACAAGTACGTACATTTGGAGACTGACTGTGCATTCCACAGAGGTAGCTAGGATGGATGAGCACTTTCACTGAGGTAGCTTGCATGAATGGATTTTGAGGGAGAAAAGGATTGGGTTGTGCTGCTGTGGTTGTTCCTTCCAGTTGGTCCTCTGGCAAGATGATACAAGATGCTAGATGTGTTATGTGATGCCAGGAGTGGGAGATCCTCATGAACTGGTGAAAACTTCTCTTCCCTGTTGTGCTTATGCAGGAGGCTGGCATGTGGAGCAAGGCCCTGAGGATCTGCAAGGAATACGTGCCTAATCTGCTAGAAGAGTTACAGGAAGAGTGCAGCAGGGAGGCTGTCAAGAAGGGCTCCAAGTAAGGAATGCTGTGGTCAGGCTCCAGGGAACAGGGAGCTCTTTCATTAGGCCTTAACCAACACAGCCCTGACATCCCTTTGTTTCCTTCTTGAGGACCCACTTCTTGCTGCATAAGTTTCCTAACATCTTTCCTCCCTGCTCTGGGAGACTCCAGGCTTATTTTTGCCATCCAAGGTTTTCCTTGGATGTCTTCTTACCACTTACAGATCTCCAAGGTCTCAAGTACTGCAAATGCATCTCCTCAGAGTCCTTAATCAAGTCTCTACCTTGGCTGTGTACATTCCTTGTCACATGCTCAACTCCCTCTAAGGTCCCTGGCTTACCTCTGCTGTGCACCTTCCTGCCCTTGCTCTACACACTGTGTACAGGATCTCTGTGGCAGCATTCCAGTCTTTCTCACAGTCTGCATTCCTCCCTACAGTGGAACAGAAGGGCTGCTGGATCAGGCACGGGAGTGGGAGCAGGCTGGGGAACATGCCAGGGCAGTGGACTGCTATCTGAAGGTGCGGGATCCCAGCAACAGTGCCCTGATGGAAAAGTGTTTGCTGAAGGTACAGTTAGGAGCTAGGGTCCCTTCATCTGCTCTGTTGTCTCCTACGATCTCTACTGCATCCCAGAGATAACTCAGTCACTCCACGGCACAAGAGAGGATCTGCAGGCTCCAGTGACTGCAGGGTCTGAAATCCTTTATGACCACTCTTTTGAGACATTAAGGATTGTGTGCTTATCCTTCACTGCACTGACATCCTTGCTCTGGCACCACTTCCAGCAGCGTGCCAGCATCCTTGTGCCCACATCTCTGCACCAAAGACCTGGGCTTTATGACTTAGCCCTTGGCTAGATGAGCACACTTTCTTCTTCTTGTGGTCAGTGTTCACCAGCCTTTGGGATATGTTCTTCTTCATACTTTCCACTCATTCCTTTTATAGACTTCAACAACAATTACATCCTTGTCTGATCTTTTCCCGTGTGTGAAAGCAGCTGGGCTTCACTGCTCTGAGTTGCTGGAGTGTGCTGTCATTTCTTCTCCCCTTACCTCGTAGTTCAAGCGCCTCTAACTTTCAGCCTTTATGCTAGGACTGAGCTCTTCCCAGCTTCATCCCTTTTTGAACAGCTTCTACCACTTGTGTTACTGACAATTTCTCTTCACAGGCTGCCGAGCTGGCCATTAAATTCTTGAGTCGATCACAGAGCATGCAGGTGACACGGACTGTGGCTCCTCAGCTGGTGGCCATGAAGAAATACAGTGAGGTAAGGGCTTGCTCCTGCCCCCAGACTACTGAAGAAGCATTGACATAGGAAGGGAGAGCTCTATCCAAGGGAAGGAGGCCGTCACATCCTGGGGTAATGGGTGAATGGCTCTATCCAGAGTCAGGCAGAGCAGAGTCTTCAAGGAGGAGGAAGGAGGGAATGAAGCCCTGGAATAGTGTGAGACAGGCCTTGGGAGGAGGCAGGAAGCAGAGAAGGAGGTTATCTGTTGGGAAGAGCCTTTCTGTTGTTGCTGGGCTACAGGATGCCATTGGGGATTTCATATCCCATGAGAGTGTCTCTGGCCCTGCAGGCAGCTGAACTTTACCTCAGCTTAGACCTCATCCAAGAAGCTATTGATGCCTTCATTGAAGGGGATGAATGGAGCAAAGCCAAGCATGTGGCCAAGGAGTTAGACCCCAGGTATGCCCTGAACTTTTCACATTATACTTTTCCTGCTTCCTCTCCCAGCCCCAGATGATCCCTTGTCCTGTCCTGTCCTGTCTTGTCCTGTCCTGTCCTGCTGCCCTGAATTCTCCTTACAGTGACCTTCCTTAGGCTTGACGGGTCCTGTTCTCCACAGCTGCTGTTCCCAAACCACTTACCATCCTGACACCACACATCCCATGGGAATTGTTACCTCTTTTGTCCCATCCCTATTGCTACTTCCCCTTCCCTTGTCATAATCCTATGCATGCACTTCCTTCTGAAAGTCTGGTGATCCCTTTTTCTCCTCACACGTTATGTTACAAAGAGTTAGGTAAACCCTTTTTGCTCATGTCTACCTAAGCTCCTAAGCTACCTAAGCTCCCAGCAGCAGGCCAGAGAGACATGGCACAGCTAGAAATCCTCTTTTCCCAGAGTAGACAAAGTTGAATCCAGCATCTGCACTGATGCAAGACACTTACCAACCTTGCTGCCTATTAAGATTCTTTCTGCCTGGTAGGTCAGAGGAGTACGTGGACCAGCGTTACAAGGAGTATTTAAAGAACCATGGAAAGGTAGATTCAGTAAGTATTTGGAATGTCTCAAAAGCTAGGGATTGATGTCATGATCTGTCAGGAAAAGCCCTGCAGATCCTTAGGGCCTTTGCAATGGGGTTTTTGCCTGAATATGCCCACAGGTGAGGAATCTGTATGTGCCTGTGAGTCATGGTTTCTGCGTGCCAAATGGGTTATACTGGCTCTGTGCTTCCATACCATAGAGGGGGAGGGACTATGTGCATGTGACAAAAAGACCCAGGTGGGTTGATGCCTGCCTTGATGCTACTAGGAAACCTTGTCTGCATAGTGAGCTTATGACTACTTTCTTCCCTAGCTGGTGGGAATAGATGTCATAGCTGCTTTGGATCTGTATGCAGAGCAAGAGCAATGGGAAAAGTGCCTGGAGGTTGCAGCTAAGCAGGTGAGTGCCTCTGTGAGCCCTTGGTGGATGATAAAAGGGGGCCCAAAGCAAAACCAAGTCTGCTGTGCAGTCTGTCTCTGCCTACCTGGTCTTGCCGTTTGGGACTCAGGTGTATGGGAGTGTGCCCACATCTGAAACTGTCCCCATTGAGTGACAAATGTTCAATTGATGAATCTTATCCTACTGCTTTCTGTGTATCTTCTCCAGAACTATAAAGTCTTGCACAAGTATGTAGCTCTCTATGCAAGCCACCTTATCCGGGAGGGCAGCTGGGACAAAGCCTTGAGCCTGTATGTCCACCATGGAACACCTGCCAACCCCCAGGTAATGAAGACAGCATGACATCCCTGTGTGAGTTGCCAGAGTGTGCTCTGATCTGCTATGTGAGTCAGGCTTCCCATCTAGAACCGGGATTGCCAGGTGTTCAACATGTCCAAGCCACTTCAACCCTGCTGTGTGTTCTTCCCAGAGGATCCTCAGCTAGAGGACTAATGGCAATCTCCTGGCATATTCTCCATGGGGAAGGAGCTGAGTATTTGTGTTTGTTTTGAAGACCTTAACTACCAGATGCAAAAGGAACTATGTTTGCTTGTCTGAGAGCACTGGCTGGAGGAAGCATCCTTGTCCGTTTCCTTGCTTTGTCCTGCAGCACCCCTTGCAGCCAGCAATCTTCAGCAATGCTGCTGCAGGAGCTGCCATTCTCTCAGCCTGTGCTTCCAGGAGCATAGCTCCAGACATTCACTGACTCCCCATCGGGCTCCCTCAAGAGTTCTCTCCTTTTTGTTGCAGAATTTCAACATTTACAAGCGTCTCTTTCTGGAGATGGTGAATGCACCCGGAATGAATTGTGCTGAGGCCTACTCCAGCTGGGCTGACCTGCGTGATGTTCTCTTCAGCCTGGTGAGTGTGAGCCATGGCCACCACTGCCTGTTAACCTCCAACATCCTGGTGGCTCCTAGCAAGGGAGAAAGAAGAACCAGTCCTTAACCAGGTGACATGGGCAGTATTTGTAGAACACAAGACAAAGGGATAGAGGTGACAATGTGGACAGTAGAAGAGGATCCTGTGAAGTGGACATGGCTGGGCAGGAGAAGTCAGGGAAGATGACACTGCACTCAAGGCCAAATCCTAGAAGTGGGTCTGGACACTGGCACTTGTGGAGCTCACTATGTCACTGCTACATGGGAGCCTATTGCAACATGTCCACTTTTTGTCTTACACCCATATTCAGCAGCCTGGGTGGGCAAGGATCTGGGGAGAGCAGAGAACTACTCAGCCTGGAAAATAAGAGTCCTCCTCATCTACCAAATGAATCTTAGAGCCTTCTACTTCTTCTTCTCTGTCCCAAAATGCCTCAGCCAGAGCCCATTATTGCCTCTTCTCTGGTTTTGTCCCACAAATACCCCCCTCTAGCACAAACAAAATCCCTTGTCCATCCAAACTCACCTCTGCTTCCAACACTGTCTGTTGTTGCAGCACTGTTGGTTCTCCTTGTCTCCCACAGCCTCCTCCCTTCAGCACTCTGTAGGCTCACCCCTTTCGTAGTCCCCAGAGGTACTTGGGTATTTCAGATCCTTCTCTCCCGACTTCTCCCTGGATTCAAATGGGTGAAGAGTGTCCTTGTGCTCTCATGTTCTAATCATTTTCCTTTTCTCTTCTTCAGTGTGAAAACATAGTAAAGTCAAGTGAGGCAAACACTCCAGCACATGAAGAGTTTGAAACGATGCTGCTGATCTCTCACTACTACGCCACCCGCTCTGCTGCTCAGGGTGTGAAGCAGCTGGTAAGATTTTTGAAGTTCCTTTGCCAGGTCACCACCCTGAGTGGAGAACACTGTGGGCACGTGCAGGTTTGGGGTTATCCATCATTCACTTTTCCACTTCATGGATCACTTACGCATTATGGATGCGTGAGAATGGGACTACAGCCATCTGGGAGCCCAACACTAGCAGGTGGAACTGGAGATTCTCTAAGCTCCTTCTAGTGGCACCGACCCTCTGCCACTGAGGCTGAGATGTAAACCAGAGGGAAGTTGATCAATAGCCTTGCCATCACTTGTAAGAGCAGAGGAACCAGTAGAAATTTAGGGATCACACACAAATCTGGTCTTCCCAGGTGAGGCATTGCTCTTCAGCTGTTCTGGGCCATGTGCTGTCACTGTTATGTTATGTGGGATGTGAGAGTTTGAATGTGGCTTCCAGTAAAAAATAGCAAGGTTTTGTAAAGCAGAAGAATTTAATCTTCAGATGACAGTCCTCCTGTGTGTTCACACAGGGTATGTAGGGTCAGGACAGACATTTTCAACCTTTGTTGCATATCGGGAATATGTGGGTGCAAAGTCCCTGCCATGAGTCCGGGGCAGTATGATCTCATCCAACCTCATTTTTCTGTGCTGAACACTGTAGCTGTACTGTCCTCTGTGTCTGCAGGACACGGTGGCTGCCAAGCTGTCCATTTCCCTGCTGCGCCACACTGAGCTGCTCCCTGCAGACAAAGTGTTCTATGAAGCTGGGGTAGCTGCCAAGGTAAGAACTGTCTGTCACCAGAGCAGCTAAGGAGGTGGAGGACTCAGAACTCAGGGTTTCTCAACTTATCTTGCCCTTTTCTTAACTGTACCTGTGTACTTTACCTGCACTGGTAAACCAGCAGCCAGACATGTGCATTAAAGGTCTTCCTCTGTTACCTGTGCTGCAAGTGAGATGTTGTAGCACAGACAGAACCACATCCTTTCTAGCCATTGCTCAGGCAGGAGAGTTGTGGCTGTGAAGATAAGCTGCCTGGTCTCACTTTGGGTTCCTCTCTGTATTAGGCAGCCAACTGGGAGAACATGGCGTTCATCTTCCTGAACCACTTCCTGGACCTCTCAGATGTGCGTATAGTCTGCTGGAGGGAGGGCTATCATACTTAAAATGGGCTGTAGGACCTTGGACAACAATGGACCCTCAACCTGGCCAGGGTGCTCCTGAGGCTCAAATGTGGCAGCACATGTTTGAGCTGGTGTTGATGGAGAACCCTGAACACTGCTCAACATTCACTGTGCATATCCCCTACAGTAGCTGTGGAAGGACTTGCCATGCAGGGCACCTGAGCAGCCCTAACTGCTGCAGCAAGGAGTAAGTTGTCCAGACAGTTTAGGCCTGTAGTCTTCATGGCTGCAGGTGCCATTACAGCTTTCAGGATGATCTCATCCAAGTTGTTCCAAGGGAGGGAAATTACCTGAGGGGGGCAGGCTGTGGCCCAGTGTTTCAGCCCCTGTGGTACAAACTCAGGAGTCCCCTGTGCCAGTCGGCTCCTTCTCTGACTAGCAGATTGGTCACAGAAAACCCCAAACCCCAGGAAGGTGTCAGACTTTACAGAATGAGTCTTGCAAGTGGTGTCAGCAGCTGCTGGGGAGAAAAAAATAGCTCCCCATTTCATCTTCCCCTTCTTTGAGACCACCTGACATGTTTGAGTAGCACAGGGTCTTGGGGGCTCACATTCTGTGACCATAAACACCACCTTCCAGGAGGGCCCAGTCACAGCAGCACTAATAGATGGGGCATCAGTAATGCCATCCTCCCAGCGTAGATTGTACTGTGAACACCAAGGATGGCATTGCCTAGTGCTCCACCACTTCTTTCACAGGCCATTGAAGATGGGAACCTGGATTCTCTGGACCACTCTGATTTCCAGAACACAGACATTCCCTTTGAAGTGCCACTTCCAGCCCAACAGCACGTGCCTGTGAGTGAATCTGCCTTTTTCAGCTCGCATGAACAGTGATGCTGCTTTCATGGCTCTCTCTGAACAGGGACTGAGCCAGGGCTGGGACAACCATCACTACAGGAGATGGAAGTGTACTCAGTGCTGTCCCCCTGCCCTCTGCCCACCCCCCCAAACCCCTGCAGCCCCAGTACACACACATGCACACACACACTCCTATGCTCACCCTTGTATAAACATGCATACTCATCTGCCAGATACACAGTATGTGTGTGCTGCTCTCCCTAGAGCTCTGCACAGAGCAGCACCTGGACGGTGGCACAGCGTGCAGTATCTCCTCTGCCCCGCAGGAGGAGAAGCGAGAGGAGGTCAGGGACTGGGTGCTCACCATGTCCATGGACCAGCGGCTGGAGCAGGTGCTGCCGCAGGATGAACGGGACACCTATGAAGCCTCCCTGGTGGCAGCAAACACAGGGGTGCGCTCCCTGCCTTGCGTGCTGACAGGTAAGCTCCAGCCCAGCTCACACATACGGAAGGGAATGTGGTGACATGCAGGGAGTGGGAACATGTTGCAGGGGGGCATCTGGGAGGGAGTTGCTGGAAGAGGAGGAAGGGGACTGTGAGGCAGTAGGAAGATGTTCAGCTGGAGGAAACGGAAGGACCCTGCTGTGTGAGGAAGGGCTAACTAGGTCTGTTCAGCCTTGAGAAAAGAAGGCTCAGGGGAGACCTTATCCCCATGTTCCAGTATTTAAAAGGTGGATACAAAGATAGAGACTCCCTTGTTACAAGGAGCTACATGGAAAACATGAGGGGTGATGGGCACAAGTTACTCCTTGGGAGATTTTCCTCTTGGACATGAGGAAAATTTTTCGCAATGAGAACAATCAGCCATTGGAATAATGGGAAGTGGTAGACTCTCAAACATTGGACACTTAAGATTTGACCAGACAGGGTGCTGGGACGTCTAGTCTAGCTCATGCTTTGCCTAGAAAGGTTGGACCAGGTGATCCTTGAGGGCCTTCCAACATGGAATTCTAGGATTTTTTACTGTGAGGGTGAAGGAGCACTGGAACATATTGCACAGAGGTTGTGGCATCTCCATACTTGGAGACAGCTGAAAGTCATCTTGACATGGTCCTGGACAACTGGCTTTGGGTGGCCCTGCTCAAGCATGGGCATTGGACCATATATAGACCCAAGATCACTTCCAACCTCAACCATATTGTGTTTCTATGAGTCTGTGACCGCTCAGTCTGGCACACCATCGCCTGGGCGACTGTCCAGGCTGGCCTGCACTGACACACATGTACACGTGTAGCTCCTCTCCTGCTTTGTCCTTGCTCCACAAACCCCATCTATTCCAGTGAGTACCGTCCCCACCTGCACACTTCAGTGAGGGATTGTGGTGCAGGACTTAAAGAGTGGGTTCAGTGAAGGGGGGAGCAGGAGTGGGCCACCATCAATCTGGCTCTGAAGTTCGGGAGGTGGAGTGCTATCATTGGATATACTCACTGGGGTACAGGACAGCTCAGCCTTCATGTTCCTGCCACAGTAGGCACTCCCTCATTCTGGTCTCTACAAGCCAGAGGTGGCATTTTGCCCCTGCTCTGCCCTGTGGGAGCAGCCCTCACCAGCTGGCCCTCACCAGCAGAGAGAAAAAGGGTGCCCAAGGCAGGGGTCTGCTGTGGGTCTCTGTTTCTGAAGGTGTCACTGTATGATCAGGGTACCCTGTGCTAAGAAACAAGGTAGACTTCAAGCGGCCAGGCCGAGAAGCCAACAAGGACACGTGGAACAAGTTCCTGATGGCTGTTAAGGTGAGCCAGGCACCCCATGGGGCAAGGAGACAGGCTGCAGGGTGTTCAACCCCTCATGCTGGCAATAAAACATTGTCCCGCTGGGTGAAGACTGGGGCAGTTTTTAATGCACCCACCTGTATGTTGCTGGGTGGGGATTAACCTCACTTACGGTGCTGGGGCAGGGCCAGCCCTGCCTGTGCAGCTCTGTGAGCCCCCAGGGGTGCCCTTGGGTGGGGGGTGATGGCAGTGTCCCCTTGCCAGTGCCAAGGCCTCTTTCATTCTGCAGACATCCCACAGCCCTGCGTGCCAAGATGTGCTCAAGTTCCTCAGCCAGTGGTGTGGGGGCCTCCCGAGCACCAACTTCTCTTTCCAATGAGCCGGACCATGGCAGCTTCCAGCCCTGTTTTTCAGCACCCTCCACTTCCACCCTCAATAAACATGTTTCTTAACCCTGCTGTGCTCCTGTTTGTCAAGGGATGCAGAGCCCAGGAACACAGATAACTCCCAGAGTGCAGGGCCATAACCCTGTACACATGCATGTCTCAACCTCAACCTAGCTATGCTAAACGTGGACCTGCCACCATGATGGTCACACTGGGACCTGACTACATCCCTGTGCCTTGTGAGGGGGTGAGCATGGAGATGGGCTTACAGCCCAGCTACATTGTCCCTCCATCTGGGGGCCCAGAAGTCATCTCCCCTGGGAAGCACCTAGAGCAGTCAGTATAAAAGTTTATTTACTCAGGGAAACAACAGAGGCTCACAATAGAGGGATTCTTCACCTCCCATTCTTGGTCTACCTGAGCAGAGGCACAGGGAGCGGACCCTGCCTGCTCTGCACCAGGGCCACCAGGACCCGGCCTGTTGCACCTCTGCCTGCATCCATCACTGCGTGTATAAGATCAATGGAGCCTCCAGTGTGCCCTGAAGGGCCCTGCAGCTTAGGGATGGAAGAGGACAGCGTCTGGGGCACACAGCACCTGCTGGGCAAAGGCTGGCTGGTGACCATGGGCAGCTTGTGTCTGGAACCTGGGTCTGTCCCAGGCAGGGTGGTGGGGCTGGTGGGGAAGGCAGACCCCTTACTCCCTGCAGCCCACCCCACCCACACCTAGAACAGGAGCAGGAGCAGGGTGCAGGTGCAACTTCACCAGACTGGGTCACAGCACTCCTTCAGCACTACCTGGGAGTGAAAGAGTATGTGAGAGTGCAGCATTCGGAGCATGTACTTGGAGAGAAGCATTTCAGGGGCCCTTCCATCACCCCAGACATAGCCTGTGCACTGCACTCACCTCTCCAGCTAGGTACAAGACTCAGCCAGCCCTGGCAGGAGCTGCTGCATCTCGCGTGGCGGCCCCTCCTTCACTGTACTTGGTCCAGCCAGCTAGTGAGAGGAAAAAGAGCCCAAACAAGAAGAGGGGATGTGTGAAGAGCTGGGTCAGGTTGGGGGGATGGCATTCACTCAGGAGAGCCAAGACAGGACAGGTTTAGCTATCAGAGGGGTAAGGAGGAGGGTCCCTCTGCAACTACCCAAGATGAAAAGGTGCCAGTTTGTCTCCGAGGCCAGCTAGGAGAGGTTCAAACTTGACATTCCCTCCCTCCCATTGCTGACTGCCTGCTTGTGCGGAAACACAGGACCAACAGAACCCAGCACCTTCATAATGCAGCAAAAGGGCAGCGGTGATGGGGCAGAGGAGAGAGACCCATTGGGATGGATGGTACATACCTGCTCTTTGGTGTAGCGGCGTGCACAGGGCCCAATGCCCCGGAGGATCAGAGCCACCAAACAGCACCTGCCAGACAGCACAGCTTCTGCAGCTGCCAGCACCATGGAGGGGAACCAGAGCGCCAGGGCTGTGTCCTGTGGAGCAGAGGGTTGGAGGTGCCACAGGAAGGCTGTCGTGGTCCACTGCACCCAGCCTGGCCCATGCAGCTGAGCAGAGGCTGTGCAGGGGGGCAGAAAGAGAGAGAAAGGGAGCAGGAGGGAGAGAGAAAGAGTGGCAGAGAGAGGGTGGCACATGGGAGAGGCAGCAAGAAAGTTGGGGCTGTTCAGCCTGGAGACAGAAGCTGCATGGCCACCTCATAGCAACTTGCCTATGAAGGGAGCCTACAAGGATGCCAGAGAGGGACTCTTCATCAGGGACCGCAGTGACAGGACAAGGGATAATGGATTTAAACTGAAACAGGGGAAGCTCAGGTTAGATATACGGCAGAAGTTCTTCCCTGTGAGGGTGGTGGGGCCCTGGCACAGGTTGCCTGGAGAAGCTGTGGCTGCCCCATCCCTGGCAGTGTTCAAGGCCAGGTTGGACAGGGCTTGGAGCAACCTGGTCTAGTGGAAGGTGTCCCTGCCTGTGGCAGGGGGTTGGAACTGGATGAGCTTTAAGGTCTCTTCCAACCCAAAGCATTCCATGGTTCTGTGAAGGAAAAGAAAGAAGAAAGGGGAGAGAAAGAAACAAAGATGAAGCAGAGGCAGGAAGAACTGTCAGGGGTGCGGTGCGTGGTAGCCCTGCAGACTCACATAGATGCGAGTGGTGTTGAAAGGGCAGTCGTTGGTCGCTATGGCTGCACGGGCGTCAGCGGGCAGCGCAGAGCTGTTGCAGCCGGTGATGAGGTGCGTGCCCCGGCTGTTGACGGTGAGGGCGATGGCCAGCGCCAGGCCCACGCTGCACGCTGTGGACAGGAGGCAGTTCAGCAGGGACACGCTCAGCAGGGCCCAGTGCTGCAGGCAGCAAGAGAACAGGTGAGATCGGGGCTGGGGACATGCCGGGGCTCGGCACTGCCACTGCATGGGGCCAGGCAGCCCATAGCTTCCCACAGCTGCTCTGCAGCGCAGCAGGATGCTGGGAGCCCCTCAGACCTCTGCTCTGAGCGAGTACAATCTCCTGCACGTCCCAGCTCTGCTCAGCCCTGCGCTCGGGCAAGGCTTTTGCACCTTCTGCTTCCTCTGCCGCCCCCAGGCAGCCCCTCGCCTTGGCTGGGGAGCCCCAGCGCAGGCCCGGCACCCCCAGCAGCACGCAGCCCGTGGGGGGATGCCTGGCCCCGGCGACACCTTCACCCCCAGCTGAAGCGTTCGTGCCGCCCTCCCGGGGCTGAGCCGCCGAGGCGGAAGAAGCCGCCGGGGACAAGGTCCAGGGGAGCGGCTGCGGCGGGAACTGAGGCCGCGCCGAGCCCCGATCCCCCCCGTCATGTCCCGCGCCTGCTGCCCGCCGCGGCTCCGCACTCACCAGCGCTGCCCGGGACAGGTTGTGCGACCCCAGGATGGCGACGATGCCCGCGGCGATGCTCTACGAGGAACAGATCCGCGATCACCGCGGGGCCGGCTCCCCCCTCCCCTCCGCTCCCCTCCCCAGCCCGGCCCGGCCCCGCCGCTCTCACCAGCAGCCCCGATACCACCGACACCACGTTGGCCACCGCGTACGCGGGGGTGACGGCACGGCTGGTGCCGGCCACATGGCGCAGGACGGAGCCGTGTACGATGGCTCCCAGCGCCAGGCCGCCGTGCCCCAGCACGATGAGCCCCAGCCCGGCGCGCATCAATCGCCGCGGCTCCAGCAGCCACCGACCACCGGCCATAACACCGGCTCCGGCTCCACCGCCCCGCCGGCACCGCCCCGGGGCAGGCCCGGGCCCGCTCCACCTCCCTCCGCCCCGACCCGGAAAGAGGCAGCACTCGCGTATTTACAAAACAGTTTATTAAAAATAGGAAATGATAGAAATGAGATGCAGGAGCGGGACCGCGGGCTCAGCCCCGCCACGCACCCGGGACGGGGGGGATAGACGGGGCCTGTGGGGCAGGTCCCAGAGCTGCAGCTTCCCCCGGCTCCCCCTCAGCCCCGGGGAGAGCAGGACGGGTCGGGCCAGCACCGGGCTCCGGGCAGCTGCAGGGGACGCGGCCCCGTGTGGGTCGGCACACGCCGCAGCGCTGCACGTCCAGGGCATGCCCAAGTGCAGGGCTGAGCAGCTGTGCAAAACGAGTAAACAAAGTGCAGCCCATGGGAGCAGAAAAGGCAGGCAAAGCGCCAGGCAGGAGCTGGGGGAGCCCGGCCACCCCTGGCTCCCTGTGCCCGGGAAGGAGAGGAGTGAGTGGTAGGTGCAGGGAGGGGGGGGCAGGGCTCAGGGGCTCACCCCTGCTTACCTTTAAATTAAAAAAAAAAAAAAAAAAAAAA